>RJWM01020386.1:0-37247 GCA_004363535.1 Dasyprocta punctata
AGACTGTCTCAAAAATAAATAAATAAAAAATAAAAGACTCTTCATCTAGGCCAAGTCAGACAGAGTTCGTTCCCTCCCAGAGCTCGTTCCCTCCCAGAGCTCACAGTCCAGTGTGGACTGGAGGCAAGAGTGGGCCAAGAAAGGGCCCAGCAGATGAGATTTAACTAGTCTGTCTTGGGTCCCAGCATGTGCTGGGAACCAGCGCTTGGAAGTAGCCTCTCTCTAGTCTCGACACACTTTAGGAAGAGCATTGTTATTATCATCATCATTACGGTGAGAAATCTACATCCGCATATGGCTAGAGTCCTCTCTTCCCATTGCCCCCATCAGTCAGTCATCCTGCAGGGCCAAGCCCTCCTGCCCCCACTGCCCTGCCTTGGCAGGTTCTCCTGGGACTTCCCTCTCCAGGGGAGAAGCTGTGTGATGACCTCTGCCTTGTCCCTGTGTCACATGCAGTACCCAGGACAGTCTAGGCACATAGCAGACACTCAGGGAATGTTTGTTGAATGAATAAATATTGCTGCTGTCTTTGCACAATTTTTCATCATCTCTTATTGAACTGCCTGGATTAACCAGTGGAGGGGGAATAGTGGAAAGCCCAGATCCTCTTTGCGGAAAGGAGGGGTGGTGTGTATGTGTGTGTGTGTGTGTGTGCGCACGCACACGTGTGTATATGAATGTTATGCATGTGCTATACATTTTTTCAGTGTGAACTGGGAAGTTCTCTGTACTCTCTCACTCTGTAGTCTTGTTGGTCTTGACAGTCTGATGAGTCAGATTTTCCTCCTTTATCCCTGGTGCCCATAGCCCTCTGTTTCCCCAGCCGGTCCCTATGTCACCTGCACTGTGTGTGACTTGCTGTCTAGCCAAGCCCCTTCATGCACCCAGCTCCCCCTCTGGCGCCCTGCCTGGGCCCGTGAGCAGCCAGTGAGAAGTCTGCAGAAAATTTATAAGCAGCAGCTGAACTGAGAGTAACTGCTGACTGGAAAAAGCCCCTCTTGTGTTGATGGATGGCAGGCTGGCCTGAGGGGTATCCTTGCCACAGATAAATGGCCCAGACCCCATCCCCTACCCCAGCACCTGGCTGGCATCGGTCACCCACAGTGAGTTAAGCCAGGAGCCCACAGGGCTGAAAACCCCAGCACCTTTAGAACCAGAACAGGCTCCTTGAGGCTGATAGGGTAGCAGAGGAAGTCAGAAAGTCATGGCGACTGGGATCTGCCTTTGCAGAGCTTGCCTGCCTCTGAGCGTACACAGCCCTGTTCCTCTCCAGGAGGCTGCTGGGGGCTGCACCGAGGAGCCCTTGGGTCTGATCTCCAGGGTCTGGGGGTTTGACTGTCAGCGGAGGAAACCCAGGGCAGCTTCCTCTGGGAACAGATCCACCAGTCCTCCCCTCCTCCCTGCCTCTTGAGACCAGCCTCACAGGAGCCGGCCAGCCCCAGGCTGGGACCAGAGCAGAGGAGTCTGGGCAATGGGTGTGTGGGCAGCGGTGGCCGCAGTGAGTCCTCTGTGTGCCTCAGATTCCTGCTGAGCTGCCATGAACAGGAACAGTGCAGCCTCAGTCTCTCAGTCTGTCTCTGTCTCTGTCTCTCTGTCTCTCTTTTCCTTCTCATAGAAATCTGCAGTAAGCACAGCACTGACCCACAACACAGCTGTACTCTTATTTTTCCTGCAAAAGTGTCTGTTAAGGTACTTTCCATCTCACAGGAAAGAATGTTAGTGCATTCCAGGGCGGGAGGGCTCCTCGGCTTGTACAGACTCTGCAGTGCGCATGCCTGCGTGCTCACACGTGTGTGCCCACCTGCAGGGCGTCTAGTATCGGGCACAGTGGGTCTAGAGCAGAGACGTGCCCATGCAGCCCAACCCAGGCTCACAGGTGCAGACACAGGGAGAGGCAGCTTTAGAAGTGACTTCTACAAACTCACTTGCAGTTAAATGTGGGCTCGAGGACTCTGAGCCCCTCCCAGTTCTGAAGTCTTGTAAGAGATGGGAGCAGCGCTGAGGGGTGGAAGAGAGGGGTCCACAGGTGAAGGATGATGAGGGATCTGCTGCTCCGGATGCCTCTGGGACCTCTGGGGAAAGGCCCAGCTCAGTCCATGTCCCAGGAATGCAGTCCCGGCCTGTCCTGTCTCTCTTGCTGGCTTCTGGAAGAGAGATGCTGGACAGAACTGGCCTCTGGCCTCTGTGTGCCCTGAGGATGCAACCCAGGTGTGGGATTTGCACTGGAAGGTGGGACTCACTGCGGGACCAGGGTACCAGATGAAGATTCTGTGGATTCCATGTCACTTCATCAATCTATGTCTCAGGTTCCTCCTTTGTAAAAGGGGTGTAATGATCCCCCTCTATCTCGCCAGGCAGTTTGAGGTTAAGGCAGTAGATGTGGAAGTACTTTAAAGAGGACATGGCTGATGTTTCTTCAAAGAAAGAGGATGCAAATCTCAGGCACGCAGCTTGGTGAAGCTTCGCAGTGTGAGCACAATGCAGTGTCACACCTAGATCAGGAGACATCAGGGACAGGGTGACGCTGCAGACCCCTGCTCCTGGCCTTTTCTTGAACCTCGTTGGAGTGCCTGATGCTACTGTGACACTCATCTGGAAGTCATGTGCTTTCGTGTCTGCTGGGCCTGCAGCAGTGGTGGGGACACAGGTAGCCACAGGTTTGGCCTTAGTAAATAAGACTCATTTTCCAAATAAGTGGTTGTATCAAGTTACACTCCCACTGGCGGCACACGGAGCGCCTTATTACACATCCTCACCCACACTTGGTTTTGTCTCCTTGCCATTTAGATTCAAGGAAGGCTTATTAATAAGTCTTTCTTTGTTGTCTCTGATTTAGATCTTGGAAAGGACTTTGGAACCTGATAGCTCCGACGAAGAGCCCCCGCCTGTGTACTCCCCACCGGCCTACCACATGCACATGTTCGACAGGCCTTACCCGCTGGCTCCCCCGACTCCACCTCCCCGGTGAGGATCCACCTGGGCTCTGAGCACAGAGGAGCAGGGAGAGAGTGGCTGGATTGTGTAGAGACACTGTGGGAAACGTGGCTGGACCTCTTGGTGTTCAATTCCGCCAACAGACATTTTAGTTTGATATCATGGAGAACGTCCAAGATGTCAGGATTGTAAGAGCAAATATTTAAATTCCCACTCTAGGCTGGGTAGCATGTCCTGTGCTATGTAGGATGGAGGTATAGCTGGGCCTTTGCTTTCTGGGGTTGTAGTCATGGGAGAGGCCGGAGCAGGGAGGGTGAGCCCACAGAATGTGTACTACATGCCTCCTGAGCCTGAGGAAGCATTTCTCTCTAACCACTGTGCGCCTTCCTCCTGAGTCAGGGTGGAACTTGGAGGCTCTCGACACAGCTCCCTCAAATTGCCATCAGTAACTGACGGAGTGGCTATCTCTTGTCATCCTTGGGCTAGGGATATTGGGGGGATTTTTTTTTCTGGTACTGGGGATCAAAAGCAGAGCCTTTCACATTCTATTCAGGTTCTCTACTGCTGAGCTACACCTCAGCCTTTTAAAATTTTATTTTGAGACAGGGTCTTGCTAAGTTGCCCAAGCTGGCCTCAGACTTGCAGTCCTCCTGCCTCAGCTTCCTCCCAAGTCTCTGAGATTAAAGGCATGCACCTCTGTGCCCAGCAACCTTAGGGGATTTTTTTAAACGGTGTGAATAAGCCTCTTTTTCTGGCATAGTGTGATAGCTGGAGGCAGGAGAATAGACTGTGAGGTCCCTGGAGACTTTTTTAAGGATTCTGTGAATGGAAGCTCAGGATGAAGCTGGTCCCCTGGATCTGTGGGGCCCTTGTTTTTCTGGGTTCCATGTTTGTGGTGCCAGAGCCCTGGAGTTGTCTCTTTGACCTTGAACTGCTGTTCTTAGAAGGACTCGGGCTGGGTGGGTGATCTTGCGAGTCCTCGAGCTGTGGTGGCTGGGGATCATGTTATCTGTCACACAGGTATGGCTACAAAGACCTTCTGCCATTTCCCAGTGCCTTCCATATGCCCGACACTGCCAAGCTTCCTTACCTAATGACGTCTGAGATGGCACTGTCAGCACCCCCATTTTACAGATGACTGAGAGCTGAAATTTGAACCCAGATCTTTTGGACTTCAAAGCCAAAATACTTCACTGCCATGCCATTGCCTCGCCAGTGAGGACTGTGGCTTAGGGACCAGTTGAGTCCTAGAGAGTTGCAGGTGCAGTGTCTTGAGTTAGGGTCTATTGAAAATGTGCAGAAGGTGGCAGGCTGGGCTGGGGTGTGAGGCAGGGAGTAAATGGCTAGTCTGGGTGAAGCCTGGGTAGGGTTCACATTCTCCAGTGGGTCACAATTATTTCCGTTTTTTTTTTTTTTTTTTTTTTTTGGTACTGGGAATTGAAACTAGCAAGCACTGAGCCATATCCCCAGCCCTTTTTATTTACATTTATTTTTAACTTTGAGACAGGGTCTTGCTAAATTGCCCAGGCTGTCTTTGAACTTTTCATCCTTTTGTGTCACCCTCTCAGTAAGCTGAGAATATAGTCGTGGGCCACCAGTGGCTGACTTTGACTTTTTTTGTTTGTTTGTTTTAATATCCCAAGGTAGTTTTGCAAAAGAGTTTGTTTCTGTTAGGCAGAATGGTTCTGCCTGTTTTTCTGAAGGGAAAACCGAGGCTGTGGGAGTAAATCCTGGCATAGACCTTGGGTGGGTTGGTCCTGCCTCATCCTTCCTTCTCTGCTCAGCTGTGGCTTGGGTAGGGCTAGGGGCAGGGGCAGTGCAGCCCACTGATGGGAGCCTCACTCAGACCAAGGCTCAGGAGGCCTTGTTTAGACCCTGTGGGCTTCAACCAGCTGTTGTTCTTGCCTGGACCTGACCCAGGAACAAGGCCTTTCCCGTGCAGGGAGCGGGCACATTGCAGAGAACTTGACTCCCACTTCTTTTGCTGTCAAACATCTGATGTCTGGGGGTCTCTGCTGTATCACCTAATCTCTTAGCTTCATTTGCTCATTTGGGAAATGGGGTTATTAACTTGCCCCTCAGCACCATTATGAGGATGGAGCTGTTCTGTGTGGAGCACTTAGCACAAGGCTGGGGAGACCAGACCTCTAATCAGGGGTTTACTGCTCTTCCTGCCCCACTGCACTGGCTGGCCTCAGAGGTCAGCTCCCACTCTGAGATGCAGACCAGTGCTGAGGCTTCCCAGGCTTTAGCACACACTAGTGGTAGTGCCAGCCCCTGAGCAATGTCCCTTTGCTCCCATGGCCCGTTAGGCCCAGATCTAACTACCCCGGGCCATCTCCAGGACCTCGTTCAGTCTCTGCATCCAGGACATTCGTTTCCAGCAAGTCCCTGGCAGTGTGCTACTGCTCTGCCATGTGTGTGCCGCACGGATGAACAGACCACCATGCCCCCTGACTCACACCCCAGGGAGACTGGAGTCCAGGGAGTGTAGACACAGGGGCAGGGAGCTGCCTTAGAGGGACTGCTGTCCACGCTATGAGCTGAAGGCCACACACCTTGGCTTCAGCCCCATGTAGCAGTGGACAGGAGGGAGTGCCGGGCATAGGAGACAGCGTGTGCAAAGGCCTGGGGACGGGAGAGGGGTGTCTGGGGTCTGGGAACTCCTGGAGTATGGAGCGCTGAAGGAGGCTGCAGAGACCGGGGTGGGGGTGGGGGCGTCCATCTTACCCTATGGCTTTGGGAAGGCTGTGAGACGGTTTCAGTGGTATGCTCAGGCTGGTGTTTTAGGACTCTCCCAGCTGCGGAGAGGGGTCTGAGAGCCTGCAGGTGACTTGAGTTTGGAAGCTTGGACATTGCTCTGGGGGCCCAAGAGGCAGGGCCTTCCCAGAGAGTGTCTTAGTTAGTTTTCTCATTGCTGAGGCAAAATACCTGACACCCAAAGTAAAGGGGGAAGAGTTTATTTAGCTTACAGTTTGTGGAGTTGTTGTCTATAATCAGCTGGCTCCAAGGCAGCCTGGTTTGGCAGACAGGCCTCACAGAGGAGAAACAGTTCATTGAAGGCAGAAGGTAGCAAAGCAAACAAGGGGTGACCACAGCTCTTTCTTGTTTTTTTTGTGGCACTGGGGATTGAACTCACAACCTCGCATCTGCCAGGGCAGGTGCTTAAGCCACTGAGCCAAACTCCCAGCCCTGGTTTTTTGAGGCAGGGTCGCACTATGTAGCTAAGGCCAACCTTGCACTTACACTGTAGCCCAAGCCGGCCTCGAACTCACCACACTCCTCCTACCTCAGCCTCCTGAGTGCTAGGATTAAAGGCATGCGCCACCACGCCTTGCTGACCACAGCTCTTTCTTTCCCTTATATTTTATCCAATCTAATTAGGGCAGGTAGCACTCACACCCTTGATCCTAGCACCCTTGATCCTGGCATTGCACCATGAATCAATCCCAGCATCACACACTCTAGATCCAGTCATCTCTGAAAAAGCCTCCCAAAGCATGAGGCTTTGGGGGGACATCTAGACACAAGCCGTAACAGAAAGCAAGCCCGGGACACAGGGATCCCTGCACCTTAGGTGACCTGTGTGTCCTGGGGCAGGGCCTCTGCCATGTGGACTTTAAAAATCTCCACCAAAAGTCCTGCTGGGAAAATACCTGATGTCTCTGTAGTCCTTGGCACCCAGGTCTGACACTCTATGAGTAAACCCAGGTCTCATGGGGCTTGAGGGTCTATTTTTGGGCTCCAGAGGCTCTGGGCAGGAGATTGTCCCCAACCTGCTGTCTCCCCTCCTCTAGCCTGTCCCTCCTTCCATCTGTCTGAAAGTATCTGAAGTCCAGGAGAGCCCTCCATAGGGGCCGCCTTCTGTTCTTCCATTGAAATTGCAGCCTTGGAAGTTTTTTATTTGCCTCTCAGCTCATTTCTGACATTCCTTTCCAACCACAATGGAGTTTCCTAGGCTGCCTGTGGTCAGGACCCCCTGCTCTTGCAGCTGTGGCCTGCTTTCCTCTCTGCGCAGACTTTTGCCAGGACCCGGGGCCTCATGGGGCTGGGTGAGGTCCTTTGTCTAGCACCCTGGAGCCTGCAGCAAGGGAGACTCGGTGGAAAATGGGGACTCCTCTGTGCTGACCCCTGCCACTTGGGTGTTTTGGCTAGAGGGGTCCAGATACAGCTCCACAGCTTTCTGGATGGCCCCAAGGTGTAGCTGGGTTCAGGGTGGGCACCTGTGTCCCCTGATGGAGACCCCAAGGCCCAAGGCAGGGTCATGACCCTAGAGAAGATTTCTCCCAGCTGCGGCCAGAGATGGTCTTCAAGTTCCTGAGAGATGGGGCATCCTCTTGGGCCTTGGGAGGAAAGCAAAGTCTGTGACAGTGACAGAAGTTGCCCCCTCCGAGGGTTCCCTGCTCTGTACTGCGAGAGGGTGGCCGTATGTGGGGTTCCCTCGGCTCTGGCTGAGCTCCTACCGTGCTCTTAGCAGCTGGTTATCCGTCTGCTGCCTCCTTTTCTCTCTCACCCCCGCCGGCCAGCGGCCCAAAATAGAAAAGGAAAGGAAGTTATTTCCACAGTCCTGCAGCCCGGAAAAGCTCCACTCCAGTGAGGGGGCGGGCGGGATTCCTGGAGCTGGAGGCCAAATCAAAGCCAGGCTGAGCAGGAGAGGGCCCCCGCCACCCCCGGCCCGTGGCTGCCTTCTCAGTGTGTCATTTCCCTGATTCAGCAGAACACGTGTCCTGCGGCTGCCACGCTGCAGGCTGTGGAGGAGCTGGGGGAGCTCCTGGCGGGGCTCCAGGCTGCCCTCAGGCCCGGGCAGCATCGCTGCTGTTCCTCTCCTGCACCCCCCCACAGCTGCCCTCTGCCCTGGCAAGGACCTCCTGCCGTACACCTTTCCTGCAGGCAGGCTGGCTGTTGGTGGCTTCTGTGTCGATACTTCATTTATACTGTGCTGGGAGCTGGGATATAAGCACCGAAGGATTCGACCCCTTGACTATAGGGAACATTCTTAAACCTCTGTGGCTAAATTCACCAAATTGACGTTAGCACCGTGAACAGAGCTCCTGCGCCTCTGAGGGCAAGACCGTCACCTGAGCTCAGGGCCAAGGCCAAAGACAGGGACAAAGCCAGACTGACTGAGAAGGGCCTCCTGGGATGAGAGCAAAGCCTCTGTCTAAGGCAGCAGGGGCTGGGAAGTTCTGAGCAGGATCCTGCCTGGCAGAGGACTACATGTGAAGGGCCAGGAGGCCCATGCCCAGGCCTGACTCCTCTTCCTCTTCACCTCCCACCCCACAGGATTGACGTGCTGGGCTCTGGGCCCTCTGCAAGCCAGAGGCGCTATCGGAACTGGAACCCACCACTGCTGGGCAACCTCCCTGATGACTTTCTCCGCATCCTGCCCCAGCAGCTGGACAGCATACAGGTAATGGCTGCTGCGTGCTTCCCCAAGTCCACCCGCCTGTCTAGTACCTCTCTTCACCCACACCATTTGTGCCAGCTAGTTTTGCTTCCTGGTCATTAAGCTCAGGCTGAGTTGTTTCTGTTACCCTGGGTCTGCAGGGAAAGAATACCCAACCAGAAGCCTCACTTCCTGTCTGGGCCTGGAGGTTTCCCGTTCTGCCCAGGAAAGATGGCAGCCTAAGGCCACTCTCTGACTGTAGCCATCACCTCAGGCTGGAGGGAGAGGGTCTGGGGCCATCAGTAGTGGCTCCTGTCCCTTGGGAGAGGGCTGGGGCAGCTTCTCCCCAGACCTTGACAGGTCTTTGAGTGTCTCACCCTGCAGAGTGTGTGTCTAAGGAGAGGTTTGAATTTGGGTGTCCAAATGCAGACTCTTGAGCTATTTGCAAATGCGTTTTCAGGAGCATTCAGGTTGTGGATGAAGGAATGAAGGGAAAGATCATTTCTGAGCTCTTGCTGCTTCTTCAGAGGGGGTAGGCTCAAGTGTCAAGGGTCCGTGTGCATGTAAGTGTGCGTGGCTGTGGGTTCGATGCGTTCCCTTGTGAGTAGGCATCAGCGTGCTCCTCCCTCAGGGTAATCCCCGGTGTGCCAAGTCTGTGAGCGGAGAGGGAGCCCTGCCTCCCACGACTGGAGACCAGGACAGCCGCTGGAAGCAGTACCTGGAGGACGAGAGGATTGCACTCTTCCTGCAGAACGAGGAGTTCATGAAGGAGCTGCAGCGTAACCGAGACTTCCTCCTCGCCTTGGAGAGAGGTGGGTCTCTGCCGGCTGCGGCCACCACCCCCGGGGCTGGAGAAGGAAGGATGTGGGCTTCCGCCTTGGGGCTCAAGATGCCATCACTGTGTACTGCTGAGGCACAGCCCGCACCAGCGATCCTGGGGAAGCCCCAGAACTGCCAGTGTGAACTGGGGCACCAAACACCCTCTGCCTCCCTAGGGACTCACAGGAAGAGGGGTGCAACTACTCCCTTCCCCTGCACATGTGCTGGGTGCTCAGCACTGGCCTTGGCTTGGGGTGACAGGATGAGAGAGCTGCCTTTCCTCACTGGACAGGACAGCGTGAAGCTCCAGGAACACGGCGGTCGGCTCCACTGGAGCCAGACTCGGGGCTGCTTTCGCGGACACCCTGCTCCCCAGTCTGGCTGCTGTTCCCCTTCAGGAAAGGGGGCTGTCTGGGTTGTGGAAGTTGTCTTGTGGGGGTCACATTGTAAGTAAGTATGTGACCGATGTGTGTTAGTGGGGAGGACCAGTGAGAACAGAGGCGAGAGGGAGAAGGTTCACAGCAAAGGCTGTGGATGGCTCAGGACCTTTCTTTTTAAATCAGGGCGTTGGCAGGCCAGGTGTGAAGGTGCACGCCTGTAATCCCAGCATGTGGGAGGCCGAGGCAGGAGGATTATCACAATTTCGAGGCCAGCCTGGGCTACATAGTAAGTTCAAGACCAGACTCAACTACATAGCGAGAACCTGGCTCAAAAAGCTAAAATAAACAGATAAATAAGTACATAAAGAGAAATCAAGGTATCAGACTCTCTTTCTAACAGCTTAGGTAGTTGTCAGGCAGTCATTTCTATGTTACCACTGGCTCTGTGTGTGCTTGTATCTTTTGTGTGTACGTGTATGCTTCTGTGTGATTCTGGGGGCTCACCTCCTCCATCTTGCAGCATACCCCTGGGAACCAGGAGCTCACCTCCCTAACAGGAATGTATGTGGTCCTTTTCCAGATCGACTGAAATATGAGTCCCAGAAATCCAAATCCAGCAGTGTGGCTGTGGGAAATGACTTCGACTTTCCCTCTTCCGTCCCAGGTAACCTTGCCTTCTGGGAGGGCACACCCCAACTCTCCCTTGCATATTCAGAGTTTGGGGGCAGGGTTTGAAATAGAGGTGTAGTGCTGAGACCCCTCAGCAAACTGGAAGGGACGGTGTTGCCCCCACCTCTGCATCTGCCATGGAACGAGATATCTCCTCACCAAGCAGTCCTGGGTCCTCACTGGCCTGGACCTGTGGGGTTAACGCCGGTTGGGTGAGTTCCTAGCCTGTATCTGGTGAGAAACATCACACCACATAATGTCCCTGGGTAGCAGATGGTTGCAGGGAGGACTCAGACATTAACAAGGCCTCTGGACTCTGTCCTGAAGAAGTTTATGGTTCTGTAAGGAGGTGTGTCTAAGAAACAGGTAGAACACACCAGCAAAGCTGAGGACACACTTTTTGTTTGTTTGTTTTTGCAGTATTGGGGAATTGAACACAGGGCCTTGCACATGCTTGGCAAGTGCTCTCCTATTGAGCTACATCCCAGCATCTTTTTGTTTTGAGACAGACCTGTGCTAAGTTGCCCAGGTAGGACTCAAACTTGTGGTCCTCCTGGCTCAGCCTCCTCAGTGGCCAGGGTTATAGGTGTGGACCACCATATTCAGGACACATTTGCTGCTTATAGAAAATGCATGGAGAGGAGGAGGAGGAAGAGGGGAAGGAGGGTGAGATCAATCTGGGAAGGGTTTGTTCATTCATTTATCAAGTAGCTTGGAAATATTTGCTGTGGGCCAGGCCCTGCGCCAGCTGTTAAAGGAAGAGAAATTTCAAGCTTTGAGTGCAAGGTCATGAAAACAAGAATTGCATCAAGAGTGGGCCAGGCCCTTGTGCTGGGAGCCTCTGGCAGAGAGGGGACCAGGACGTGGGCAGCAGTGCTATTGGGACACATGGACTAGAGGGTGAAGCCAGAGCTGGGAACATAGGGCAGAGGCCCTGTCTTCACCCTCAACATCTGGATTCTACACCTATGTGGCACAGTGTCCCCTATTTGGTCACTGCCCTGCTCCACATGTACACAAGCTTCCCAGGCATAGAAAAACTCAGCAGTGTTTGCATGGAGGAGAGTGTCCACAGTGCATGGGAGTGAGGCATGTGGGAGCAGCAGGGTAGGGCCCAGCTCAACCCGGTTTGAAGAGAGAAAATCCCACAGGCAGGGAGCTTAGGCCCCAGCAGATGCGCATCTGGGCATTTTTACCCAGCCTCTTGTCCTTGATCCCGAATTAACCAGAGACACCAGGGCTGCCGAGGTGGATCAGAATGATTCAGAGGGGACTTAGCAGACAAGGTGACTTGGGATTAGTTACAGGATAGACAGCGTGGCTTTAGAAGGGCAAGGAGAGACCCAAGCAGGGCTGGTGAGCCCAAAAGGGCTCTGGTTCTTCCCCGTGCCCCATTCCCATTCGTGCTCAGTGTCCTGGAGGGCTGACCCTGGAAGGAACAAGGGACGCGCCCCCAGAATTCTGGCCCCGCTGTCTCACATGCACAGGATATAGGCAGAATGGTTAACAGTGGCTCTGGGTGCAGGGGAAGCCTGGTTTGTCATGCCTGGTGACTTCCATGGCATAAATACCCCCACCACAGCTCAAACTACCAAGGTGATCATGGAATGTGGAATTGCTCAGAGGAGTGGACAGCTGGGACCCCATGCCAGCCAGCTTTCCACACGTGCAGCAGACCATAAAAGTATACCCATTTGCAGCCAGGTGTGGTAGTGGCACACACTTGGAATCCCAGCACTTTGGGAGGCTGAGGCAGAAAGAGTCCCTTTGAGTCTCACCTGGGCAATTTACTGAGACCCTGTCTCAAAAAATGAAAAAGGCTGAGTATGTAGCTGAGTGCCAAGGTCCTGGGTTCAATCCCCCCTCCAAAAAAAGAGGGTTGCCATTTTCATAGAGGGGGAATGTATGGTTTGCTGGGGGAAAGAAGTGCTCCAACAACCCCAAGTGTCCTCCTGGCTTTAATGCCTCTCCTGGCTTAAGGGCAAAAGCCTGCATCTTTGCTGCAATGGGAGGATAGGACTCCAAAGGCAGCCATGGGGCTGCCCTGCCTCACCCCGCTGGGGCCTCAGCAGCTGCTTGCTCTTAGTCTCTAACACGACCTCAGAGACCCCGTCCCTCAGCAGGTGTCTCCTTCTTCCAGGAAACAGTGACGCCAACCCTGCTGTGTCTGAAGATGCCTTATTCAGGGACAAGTTGAAACACATGGGAAAATGTGAGTCCCGCCTGCAGCCCCCTCCCCATCTTCCCAGCTCTCCGGGAGGCAGGCGGGCAGGATTTTGAGCGCTGCTCACTCCGGGTGAACTGGAGTGACATTTTAATCGCAGCCTGGCTTCCTCAGCCTTCCTGCCTCACTTCCCTCTGCAGCCGAGTCTGGATACAAATTAAGTTTAAATCCTCTTGGGCCAGCTGTCCGCAGGAAAATAATGTGCCCCACATGGCCTCACCCGGATGTTGTGTTCACATTCTCTGTGGCTTGAGGCAGCTGGCCCTGTCTGGCAATGTGGGGGGTGGGGGGAGACCCTTGCGAAACTCCTTTTGTTTGGGGCAGGGGGCCATCAGGGTCGGGGACCTCTGCCCAGAAAGTCCTGCCAGCTTTCAGAAGCGCTATCTTTCCAGGCTTCATTTCAGGAAAAATCTCAGATTAGTCATAAAAATCCCAGGACCAGCTCTGGAGTGGCTAAGGGAGGGGCAGGAAAGGAAGCCAAATGCGGGGCTGGCCGGCTGTCGAGGCTGGGGAAGGAATACCCGGATCTTGGGCTGCCGTGGGCCCTGGGCCTGGCTCCTGGTGGCCTCTGCTGCCCCTGCAGGCCGACCTGGGATGGCAGCCTTGCTCCTGAGGTGGCGCCTGGGTCTGCCTTTCCTACCACCTCCCTTCCCCCAGCTCCCACCCCAGGGGGCCCTGGTGCTGCCCTGGCCACTCCCGGATTTGCGGGGAGCCCATCTGGTGCCCTCACTGCCAAGAGAACGAATGGCTCACAGGTCTCTCTGCCCCAGCCACCCGGAGGAAGCTGTTTGAGCTGGCCCGCGCCTTCTCTGAGAAGACCAAAATGAGGAAGTCCAGGAGGAAGCACTTGCCCAAGCATCAGTCGTATCCTTCTGGCCTGGCACGGGTTGGGCTGTGGATGCTGCCTTGGCAGCCTGAGGCTGTGCCCTTGCTAGCAGTGGCATTGGGTTCTGCAGCCACCTCTCTGCCCCATGAGCCGGGCTGCTTGGTGACCACCTGTCTCTCGGAGCACTAGGGCCAGGAGGAATTTGTTTGCATTATAATGAGGATAATGGAGCCGGGCGTGGTGGTGCACGCCTTTAATCCCAGCTGAGGTAGGTGGAGCGTTGTGAGTTCAAAGCCAGCTTGGGCTACAACGCGAGCACAAGGCCGGCCTGAGCTACACAGTGCCTCAAAAAACCAGGGCCGGGAGTTTGGCTCAGCGGCTTACGCGCCTATCAGGCAGGTGCGAGGTTGTGAGTTCAATCCCCGATGCCGCCAAAAAAAAAAAAAAAAGGATGATGACACTGCCAACTTCTTCCAGTTCTCCTCCTCCCCCTCTTCCTCCTCTTCCTCCTTCTCTTCCTTCCTGGGAGGAAAATTAGTTCTTGGAATGTGATCAGCAAACCTTCCCCTAGGTTCTCTAGTTGAACCAGTTCCTGGGTCCTCACACTTCACTGCGAGAGGCCCACCTTCTCCTTTTCAGTTCCTTGAGTAGCGGTGAGGTTTTCCATGTTTTTACCCGGACTCCCAGCCATGTTGTCAAACAGGGCCCAGGATATTGAAAGCTGGACAGCCATGGAGGAGCAGGGAGAAAGTTCCTCTTCTATGCCCAGAGATAGTCCTGGGAGCTGAGGGTCAGGGCCTGGCTGCTGTGTTGACCCCAAGAAAGGAACCTGGTGGGGCAGAGTTGGGGTGTTGAGGCACAAGCAAGGAGGCCACCTGAGCTTGGGGGTGGGGTGAGGCAGGGTGTGGGTGGAACTGGGTGGGCCCTGGCCATGCTGGTCTATCTCCAGGACAGTTTTCCTGAATGGCTCGGCAGGCTGGGGGCCGCCACGTCAACAGCCAACCTCCTGGATGACGTAGAGGGCCACGCTTGTGGTGAGGCAGGGAAAGGGACCTCTGGCTCCAATGTGTGTGTGTGTGTGTGTGTGTGTGTGATGGGTGACACTGCAAGAGGAGGTTCTGGGTGTTCCAAGTCAGGGGACCATGTGCTGGACAGCTTCAGGCCTTTCAGCTTTCACCCAGTCTCTTCCAAAGCCACAGGGCCCAGAAGATCCTACCAAGCCCTCCTCCTCTCAGATCCTGCCAAGCCACACCCAGCTGAGCCCTGATCCTCATGCCATAGGGCCTTCAAGGCCAGGAGACATGTGGATACAAGGACCAGAGGGCCTTGGGGGTCATCTGGATAGTCCAGCTTTCCCTTGTATTTTATAAATGAAGAAACTGAGACCCAAAGAAGAGGAAAGAATGTGTCTAAGACTTCAGAGCCTGGCCAGCACTCCGGTGTCCTGCAGCCTCTCACTAGACACATGCATTGCCCACCAGAGAGCCAGCATGTGCCCCATTGGAGGGAGCGGGTGGCAGCTGCAGAGTAGAGGATGAGGTGGCTTCCCTCTCCTTTCAGATGAAGACCTCCGGGGAAGGCGGCAGGAGACATCCAAGATGGAGGAAGCCCTAAGAGAAGGACAGTAAGATGTAAGTCCCAGAGCCATGGCTGTTCGGGGGCTGCCACACCTCATGTGTCTTCCCAGGGGAACAGAGGCACTGGGCTCAAGCAGCTGAGTAGTACGGATCTTGGGTCTCTTCCTTCCTCATTGTGGCCATGGACAGGGGCTTCTGCATGCAAACTTCATCTTTTGCATCTCTTTTATTTGGTTATTTACTCATTTGACAAAAGATCATCACACCTGCCTTGGACAGATGCTGGGAACAGGAAAACAGAATCAGCTTTTGACCCTGGAATAATTTACAGCTCCACTGAGAAGACAGTCCTGGACCCACTCAGCACAGAGTGGACAATTTAAGAAAAAATGAGCTGGCTGGGCACACATAGAACAATGTCCCATCTTCTGCTTGGGTTGGGTGGTCTGGGACCTGCCACCCCAGAGGAGGCAGTCCTGTGTCTTCCAAGGCAGCTGCTTCTCCTCCCTTGTCCCTGTGACCCCTCTGGGGGACAGACAGGGAGTGCGCGGGCGGCCTCCTGCAGGACCGAGACAAATAAGCCCCCATCCCCTATCAGGAAGCTGCCTGCCTTGCCTCACCTCTGTTCTGGGCCCTGTGGTCAGCATCTGCCAGGCTTTCTTGAGCTGTGGTGTGGCAGGTACACCCTGAGGATACTGACCGTGGTAGAGGTGAGATGCACCTGGTGCAGAGAGCAGAGTCAGTGAATGCAAACACCTTCTCTTCCATGTGGGCAGCTGGCCTCTCCTCCCCTTGAGTTGCCTCCCTACTACATCCCTGCCCAGGTGCTTCCAGCCCCCTTTCACCCTCCCAACCTTTCCTCAGTCATCACAGAGCTGCACCTCTGCTTCCCATATCTCTGAGATGCCCAAATAAATAAAGGCAGCCAGGGAAACACCTCCATCCCCATCCCATGTCTCAGCCATATCCCACCCTCCACGCACAAACACTGGTGCCCAAGGAAAATGGGTCCTGCCCCAAACCACCCCTATCTCAGAACCATGTTCATCATCTCTTTCTCTCCTGACTCTCAGCTTTTCCCCTATATTTACTTCTTCCTCCTCCCCAGTGTGAAAATCAGGAGGGGCTGGCTACTCAGGAGGCTGAGGCAAGAGAACTGTAAGTTTAAGGCCAGCCTGGGCAGTTTAGTGACACTTTGTGTCAAAATAAAAAAATAAAAAGGGCTGAGGATGTAGCTCAGTGATAAGAGTGTCCTGAGTTCAGTCCCCAGCATCACAAACAAACCAGGAGCAGCGTTTCCTTTACTGCCCAGCTGACAGGAGAGTGGTTTCCTCCTTTACCCACTGCAGGCTGACAGCTGCGAGAGAGGACTGACTGGGGAGGTCACCTGCCAGCTCCAGGGCCTCACCCTCTCTGCGTTCATCTGGTGCTCCCTTCCACGCATGTCTTTTCCAAACGCCTTCCTACCTTCCAGGCTCTGTTTGCTCCGCCCACCCCCTTGCTCATGGCTCTGCCCTTGACCCTTCCAGCCCCCACACTGGCCAGCGCCACCACCTTCTTGCAAGGCATCAGCAATACTGTGCACTTGTCTCCAGCACAGCTGCTCCTCCAGATGGGCTCCGATCCCCAGCTGCACGGTGACTGTCTTCCTAACCCTGGAGCCAGGCAGTCTCTCCTCCTGTTTCCTCATTCCATTTCTCATCCCCATGTCTTCCGCTGCATAGCTCATCACCTAGTTAGTAGCCCTAGTTGCTGCCCACTTCGCCCTTGCTCTTTGTGTGGGTCTCCTGAGCAAAGCCTCAGGAACACCTCAGCCTGGTGTCTGGGACCCATCCAATTCTGGCCCCACTTTACTCTTCTGTCCTACCACCCCCTTGGTTCAGCTCATCTAAGACACCAGCCCAGGGCAGTGGGCAGGCACGGTGCCACCTCAGAGCGCTCCCCGCACAGCTGCTTCCTCCCTATCCCATCCTACCCCGCCCCCACTCCTCCAGCAGAGCCCCTGCTGTTCTGCAGGCCACTAGGATGTCCCCAGGCAGAGGTTCCAGGTTACATCCCCTGGAGAACAGAGGGAGCTCCTGACTTTTGGTATCTTCTGACCAAAAGTATTTCTTTAGAAACCACTGACCAAAATAACGTGTCCCTCCCCATCATACTGGGAAGTGAACCCAGGGCTTTCACACTATGTTGTACCCCCAACCTGTCTTTCACTTTTTATTTTGAGATAGGATCTTGTTAAGTCACTAAATTTTGCCTAGGCTGGCTAGAACTTGTGATTCTCCTGCCTCAGCCTCCCAGGGTGCTGGGGTTATAGTCATGCACCACCATGCCCAGTCAGTGGGCTCCTTTCAAAAAAAGACTTCCCTTTTCTCTGTCAGGTGCCAGCGGCTCCACCTCGCCAAGGATGCTCTGACCTGGTAGGGGCAGCCAGAGAGCAACACGGCACCCTACTGAAGGGCCCGGATGCAGCCGGACTGATGGTGCTTGATTCAGAGGCCGGGTGGTCCTCCAGCCATGGTCCAGCCCAGCCACTGCCACCTTCACAGGACCTAGGACTTTGGAGTCGCCATCCTGTGACTGGAGGAGGGAACTTGGGGGCCCTAGAGGCAGCAGCCAGTCACAGCCTCTTTTGGAGCCAGGCTTTTCTACAGCAGTGGGTGGGAATGCAGGAACCACCCCTTTCTTCTAAAAAAAAAAAAAAAAAAAAAAAAAAAAAAAAATCAAGGAAGTGCAGAGGTTGGAATCTGGGAAAGGGCAGGATCACCCTAAGGAGGCTCTTTGGCCTGGAAGCCAGTTCCTGCCTTCCTCCCTCCCGCCTCTCTCCAGCCAGGAGTCAGACTCTGCCTAATCTCCTACCCTTATCCCCAGCTCTCTGGGCACCTTGTGCCCTTTCTTCCCAAGGCCAGCTGCATCTCAGCCTTTCCACTGGGAGCCGCGGTGGGGAGGGGAGACCCTGGGCGCTCACCAGCGTGCCCTGGGGGCGACCTTCGGCATCCCTTCTCCCAACAGGGGTGGGGAGTGTGACCTCAGAGCTGGGGGACTCTGGCCAGGCAGGGTCTGTCCTCCAAGGGTGGGCCGCGGAGGGACTTCAGAGTGACACCCTGGAGAAGGCGCAGGGCTGGTTGGGGGCAGCTGCCAAACCCAGAAAGTGACGGGAGGAGGAGAACTCTGACTCCACCTACGCTTAACGGGCATCACCACTGCCAAGGGGAGGGAGGCGCATCCCTCCCCGGACCTGGGCGCACGCAGCCAGCCCAGCCGCTCCAGCTTTCTCGGCGCGGGGTTCGGGGTCGCGGGGCCGGGATTGGGATCCGATACAGTATTTGGTGCGGCGCGGGTGGCCGTGAGGTACTGGGGCGTGGCGAGGGTGAGCCAGGATCTCGCCCCCCACCCGCTGCCCCCCTGAGATTCTGCGCGGCGGAGTGTCCTCAAGTTGGCCGCGTGAGCAAGTTTGGAAGTGGGGTGCTGGGGACTCCTTTCGCGACCCCAACTCCTTCCGGCCAGGGCCAGGCGCAGCGGGGGAAGCCCCAGCCCCAGGTCTCTGTGTGTTGCTTTTTTTTTTTTTTTTTTTTTTCCTCGTATGTGTGGGTTTTTTCTTGGAGCTGTTTCATAGGAACTCCTGTAATAAAAACTTGGTGTTCTCTTGGTGCTCTGATGTGGCCTGCAGTTGTGGGCTGGATCCCCCGCAACCCGACACACACACCTTTTGTCTCTTCTCTCTATGGGGACAAGACTTGGCCACCTGAAATCTATCTGTGCCTTGCCCTCAGGCCACCTGCTTCTCCCTGAAGGGCGCCAGCTCTGTCCCTGCTGCACTCTGCAGGTGACACCTGTTGCCCTGCACCACAGCCTCACCACCCGCTGGCTTTGTCCAGCGCCCTTGTCTTCCTGTTTGCTGCAGGAAAGTCAGCCGCTGGCTGATAGGCAAAGGAAACGCTAGGGGAAAGCCAGTGTATTGCGAAAGCTGCTGCCCCCATTCCGGGTCAATTGCCTAAATAAACAGAAAGCTTCTGGATTAAAGGCGACTGGAAGGGCAAGGGCCTGCGAACTCAGACTTCAAAGGGAACACAGAGACCTTCCAATTCCTGTATCTCTCGCTTCCCCTGCTCCCCAGCTAGGCTGGACTAGTCCCACACAGGACAGGAAAAGAGGCCGCCAGCAGAGGAAGCTGATGCTATTTCCAAACACGGCCCCTCTCGAGGTTAAACCTGCTTCCTTGTGGTGAGTCAGAGGCTCCCCAGTAGCTTCTACCTTGCTCTTGGCCTCTGGGCCACCATGGCCAAGGCTGCCTCTCGCCCCTCTGATGCCATGTTCTCAAGCAACCAACTTTTTCTTCTGGTCCCACCCCACCTAACCCAGGTGGACTTGAATAATGACATGTCTGGGACAGCCGGTTGTGATGGCCCTGGCTCTGCACCTGATTCACTGACAGCTGCCCACTAGTTTAGGCCTTGGAGCGTAGCCTCAGCCCCACCTGGGACTTGTTAGAAAGGCCGGTTCCAGTCCCAGCCCCAGGCCAGCCCTGTGAGTCAGAAACTTGGGTGAATTAGTATGATTCCACTGCACGCTAAAGTTTGGAGCCATGTACTAGATTAGTCCCTAGTGCTGCCTGTATGCAAATGCTTTTTTAAAAATTCTGTAGGGGCTGGGCATGTAGCTTATTGGTACTCACCTGGCATGCAGGAGGAGCTAGGTTCAATTCCTAGCATTGTGGAAAAAAAAGTGAAGTTACAGCTTTTTAATCAGACAATGTGATGCATGCCAGTAATCTCAGCACTTGGGAAGCTGATGCAGGAGGAGTATGAGTTCGAGGCTGGCCTGGACAAATTAATGAGATCCTATCTCAAAAAGGACTAGGAGTGTGGTTTAGTGGCACAACACCCACTAGGTGCTAAGCAAAGAAATATCCAGATGCTCAGTATCCCAGACCAATTAAATCCAGGTTGTTGTTTAAAGCTCCCTAGATAATTCAAGTTTGCAGTTAAGTCTCAAGACTAGCACACTAAGCTGCCCATACTAGCTCAACTGACCTTGTCTAGTAATAGCTACTTTACAGATGATGAAATGACAGTTCAGAAAGCTTGAGTAATTTATCCAAGATCACATAGCTAGAACTCCATTAATCCAAAAAAAGGGACTGAGGGCCACCTGACCTCAATCCCTGTGCTGCGTACTGTATTTCCCTGCTACTCCAAGTGTGCACTGTGATCCAGCAGCATTGCCATCACTGTGGAATGTGTTAGAATATCTATCATCAGCCCCTACTCCACACATAGTGAATTTACAATTGGGGTGCATTGAAAAGCCCTTCAGAAGATTTGGATACATCCTCACATTTGAGAACCACAGTTCTACAACTTGGCCACTCAGATTGGGTTGGTGGTCTAGCAGCAGCAGCATTACCTGAACATCCCAGACTCTGGCCCAGACCTCCTGAACCAGAATGGGCATTTGAACGACTCTTCAGGTGACTCACGTGCACATTACAGCTTCAAACTTGCTGCATGCTAGAATTATGGTGGGTGCCAGAGTTCTTAATCTCATTTGTTTGGGATTTCACCTGAGAATCTGATTGTAAAATCTCAGGCGATTATAATATGCAGCAAAATTTGAGAGCCATACACTGTTTTGCCTGTTAGTGTAGATGAGATTGAAGGTGACTTCCCCACAGGGAGGGGAAGAAGGAAGTGGGGGGAGAGTGAAAAAGAGAACACATGCCACACATACCCTGTGGAAGAGTGTGGCTGGGACCCAGGACGGAGACGGACCAGGCACGACGGCGGCCTAGCATCTACCCTTGCACACCATGCTTATCTGCACATGTTGGGCTCCCTGGAGCCACAGAGTGATAGGGATTTATCCTTTGCAAAATGCCAAGCCAGGCTCTCTGCAGTCTGGTTCCGCTGGTGGCCCTGGCCTTTCACATGCTTTGGGGTCCCTGGGGCTCAACCCAACTTGCAAGGAGAGTACAGGTCTGGAAAACATTGTACCCTTTTTGGGGTCTCAACCCTCCCTCTGTTCTTGAAGCACCTGCTTGGGGGTAGAGATTAGTGGCTGGAGGAAAAACAGAAGAGTTTGTTCTGAGGAACAAAGGAGGCCAGCAAGGTGGGGGTGATAAGGGTTCATTGTATGACAGTTACACTTCTGGGGTGCTTTACAGGCATGATTTTACCTAATCTGCACAACACAGATATGCAATCTGCATTACTCCCATTTTCTACACACCAGGAAACTGAAGCCAGGTGTGGGGGTGCATAACTGTAATCCTACCACTTGGGAGGCTAAGGCAGGATTGCTGCAGATTCAAGCCCACACTGGATTACATAGTGAGTTCAAGGCCAGCCTGAACTATGTAGCGAGACCCTGTCTCAAAAACCAAAAACCAAAACCAAAACAAAAACAACCCACAACAAAAACAAAAAAGGAAACTGAGGCACAGGAATGTTCAATTCCTTATTCAGCAATAAATGTTAGTATTTGAATTTGAATTCAGGCAGCTGAATTGCAGAGCTGGGGTCTAAATGCTAAGTTGTATGTTGGGACCTGGAAGGGGACAGTGATAAGACCCAGGACCCCCACATGGATGCTATTTCCAGACTAGAGAAAGGAGAAACATCTCCACAGAGATCTACAATCCAGCACTGTGCCCAAACTCCCCCGCAAGCATTTTTATCTGGTTTAAAAACAATCTGTCAGTATTTCCAATAAATGGAAAATATGCTATTGCATAAGTAGCACATGAACTCCTTATGCCCATTATCACAGCACAGATTAATTTGTTGGATTAGCGGGCTGGCCCAATTGAGGGGAAGAAGGAAATTTCTGGAGCTAACAGAACTGAAAGGAGCTGTGTAAATTTACTGCCTCCTGGTGGTCATTTTGCAGAAGTGGCAGTCAGTGGCCACCAAAGATGGAACATCATTTTCCCAGATGTGAGCACCTGTTAGGCTAAACAGACTGAAGGAAATTTGTTCACAGGATCCTGTTTTGCAAGATTTGCAAACCACAGGCTTTGGGGGGGGTTGTTTTGGTTTTATATTAAAAGGGTCACTGAAGATATTTAAGTTTCAATCCCCACAAAACTAGCATGGAAGGCTGAGTGCTGGAGTTAGGTGTCATTTCTACAGAGTAAAGTGTCACTATTCCTTTTTTAAAAAATCTTGTTTATTTATCTTGTTTCTTTTGACAGTACTGGGGGGTTGAACGCAGGGCCTCGGGCATGGTTGGCAAGCACTCTACAAATTAGCCACACCCCAAGCCCTAAGTGTCACTTTTCTTTATGATGTCAAGAGGATTATTCCAGGGATTCTGGAGTTCACAGCTCTGAAGCTCAGTATAAACTCAGCACAAGACTGATTTGCTATGACCTCACTGGTTGCAAGTGTGGTCCGGTTGAAGCACTTTCAGTGCTAAAGCTGAGAAGTCCATTAAAACTTTCTACACAAACTTGGGCAAGTTGGTTGTCCTGTCTGTGGACTAGAAGCCCTGACATCAAGCCAGAAGCTTGTTGGTATTGCAGGCTTTCAGTTGGACCTGGTGCTCCCTGCATTTCTAACACTCTGGGAAACTGAGGCATGAAGAGCACAAGTTCAAGCCTAACTTGGAAAACTTAGAGACTTAACAAGACCCTGTCTCAAAATTAAAAATTAAAATAAGAACCAGGGATGTAATTGAGTACAAAGGCCATTAGCTCAATCCTCAGTACTGGGGGGAAAAGCAGTTTTTCAGTTAAGTGTGGAAGCACATGCTTCTAATTGCAGCTTCTCAAGGGGGTAGTGAGTTTGAGGTCAGTCTGGAAAACTTAGTGAGACTCTTAAAAAAAGAAAGAGAGCTGGAAATGCGGCTCAGTGGTAGAGTGTCCCTGGATTCAATCCATGCTGCAAAAAGAAAGAAATGGTGCCCGGCATGGTGGGTGGCACATGCTTGTAATCTCAGCACTAGGGAAGCTGAGGCAGGAGAATCTCTGTGAGTTTGAGGCCAGCCTGGGCTACAAAGTGAATTCAAGGCCAGCGTGAACTGCATAGTGAAACCCTGTCTCAAAAAAGACAAGGAAAAAAAAAGGCAGAGCTTCAGGCCTCATCTCAGATCAGAACCTGTATTCCTCAAGATCTCCAGGAGATGCCTGTGTATACCTAAAGGCCAGCTTGCTCTGACTTCCCCAGCACGAGAAGCACCTGCACCAGCCCTAAAACACCTGTGCATTGGTCAGGTCTCTTTGTGAAGGCAAGGGGAGGGGGTCAGGGGGTGAACATCACAGAATGATTCCAATTAACTTTTAACTCCAACCATCAGAGGTCAGGACACTGCCCCAGGCCCAGCTGGCTCCTGTTTCTTGGGCTTCAGAAAGAAGCGGAGGGGACACAGGCTGGGTGTGGGCAGAAAGTGCTCGCCTCTTCTCTGCCCAGGATGGATTCTCCTTGCGTGCAAAGCCCGTTTGGTGAAGAGAGCAGGCAGCCAAGTACAAATGTCTTACGAATGGGATATAACCGTAGGCCATTGTTGCTTTTATGTGCGGAGCGGTCAGATATCATTATCGTCACTTGCATTTGTTGAACAGTTACTAAACACCAGCCACCAGCCACTTGAAGCACTGTGCTAGTACCACCCCACTGACTGCTCACTCACAAGGCTTTCTGCTAGGTGCTCCAGCTGTCTCCATCCACAGGTGACAAAGCTGAGGCCCAGAGGATTTGTAAAATGCTCTGAGCCAGGTGTGGCGGTGCATGCCTGTAATCCCAGCACTCTGAGAAGCTGAGGCAGGAAAATCACAAGTCTGAGCCCAGCCTGGCCAACAACTTAGCAATTTAGCACTTATATATTAAAAAAAAAAAACATTATAAAAGGGCTGGAGATGTAGTTTAGTGCAAAGGTCATGAGTTCAGTCTCAGTACTGACAAAAGCAGAAAAAAATAAAATAAAACATAAAAAAACCAAAGCTGTGTCCACTAGAGGGGTGCAGAGCCAGAAGTGGAAATGACCAGGCTGCCCAGTGGGCCAAATCTCCACACGAGCGGAGCTCCCCCCACACCCAGTGTATCTGGGGAGGCCTCAAAGGCCAGCTGGGCCTTGCAGGCAGGGCTGGGGTCACAGCATCTTCGTTTATCCTAACTTGGTTTTCATCTTCCATGCTGCTCACTGGAAAACTATGAGCCAGTGTGAGGCTGCACGGGCTGAAGGGGGCAGGGAGAGATAAGCACCCTGGCCCCTGCCCTCACAGAGGCTCAGCAGGACAGACAAGTCCCGCCGACTTGTTCGAGAACAGAGTTGTGAGAGAAAGAGCAGGTTGGTACTCAGCCATCCAGCTAGTGTGCTGGGGCTGCAGGGCGAGGGTCCGGGTCCCATGGAGACAGGAGAGTACAGGCGAAGGCACTGCATGCACACACACTGTGTGTGCGTGTGTGCATGCGTGTGTGTAGTGCTACAACCCTGGCACTTTGTATTTTGAAACAGAGTCTTGCTAAGTTGCTGAATTAGTTTGCCATTCTGCTGCCTCAGCCCTCCCAGAGCACATAGGACTCAGCCCAGCTAAAGGAAGGCACTTTTGCCTTGTTCTTTGGCGCCCCCCTTCTTTGCCCTTCATCTATGTCCTGGGACTCAGTAGACCTGTAATTCATATACTCTATATTGCATATACTTTTTTCCCCCCTGAGGATCTTACTTTATAGTTCAGGCTGGCCTTGAACTCACTATGTAGTGTAGGCTGGCCTTGAACCCACTGCAATCCTCCTGCCTCAGCCTTCTGAGTGCTAATTATAGGCATGTGCCTTCATGCCTGGCTGCATATGCCATGTTATTGTTGCTTTCCCTCTTTTAAAGTAACCAGCTAGTCGCTCCATAATCCTAGCTCTCTGCCACAGGCAAGTAGCTGTGATCATGACTTTGTCAATAAGCGGCATTTTTCACTTCCCAAAGCTGTGCCAGTGTTGGAGATGCCTTTTTGCCCGCTGTTTGACAAACTCCCCTGCACTACTTAAATAAAGGAGCTATTTACAAAGAGGTGGACAGAATGTAGGGAATTCTAAGGGCTACTTAGTGATTTAGCAAGACCCTGTCTCAAAATTAAAAAAAAAAATTAAAAGGGATGGGAATGTAGCTAAGTGTAGCTAAGCCCAGGGTTCAGTCTCTAGTCTTGGGGGGCAGCTGTCTGGCAGGGACTGTGACCAGTGTTTCTGGAGGCCAGGGAGGGAGCTGGGGAATGAAGACCAACTCTCTTCCTCCTTCTGGTTCCTTGCCAACACTCCCACTGGCAGGCCCAAGTGGAATTCAGCTGGAAGAGGAAAGCCAGGGTCTGGAGGATGCAGTCCCCAGAAGTCCCCAGAAGTCACCCTCCTGCGGCACAGAGCACGCTGAAGAATGGCAGGTGGGGGCATGGATCTGCGGGTCCACTGGAGCAATCACAGGCACCTACCAGTGTCATGGGCTGAACTGCATACCCTCAAATTCATATGTTGAAGTCTTAACCCCCAGGGTCTCTGAATAGGACTGCACTTGGTCTTCAAAGAGGTAATTAAATTGAAACGAGACTGACCTGATATGAACAGGTGATTAGGACACAGAGCTTCACTCACAGAGGAAAGATCAGGCAGAGACACGGACAAAACAGTCATCCACAAGGCAAAGACAGAGGAGGCCTCAGGAGAAACCAACCTCACAGGTGCCTTGATCTCAGGCTTCCAGGCTCTGGAGTTGTGAGAAAAGAACTTTTCTGTTGTTTTAGCCACCTGATCTGTGATACTTGGTGTAGCCACTCTGGCAGCCCTAATACAACCAAACTTTCAGCATATCACTCATCAATATGTATTTGCCTCTCCATTTGCCCTGGAGCTGGTGTCTCAGGACTCAAAAGAGTCAGAGAGGTGCTTGAATGCTTGTGGGAAGAATGAATCATTTATTCGGAAAGTAAAACATTAGAGCCATCTGTAGAATAGCATCAAGATGCTGCACACCCTGGTGGCAGCTGATGGATTATGCCACAGCAGCCGCAGTGATCCTGAAACAGCCATTGGAACTGTCGTTCACCAGCCCCTTTCAACCGTGAGTATGTGACTCCTACCAAAAATGATGGAAAGCCTAAATGTCCATTCTTTCTGTCCTCAACTCCCCAACAATGTGGGTGTGCACCTCCTGAGTCTCAAGGGCTCAGAGGGCTCCTGGTCAACCATGCTCCTACAACACCAAGGTCCCCCACTCTGTCCACTGACATTCTGCTCTTTCGGTTACAGAAGCATTAAATATGATGCTGGTGCCGCAAAAAAAAAAAAAAAAAAAAAAATGATGCTGGAAAGGCGATCTTCAAACGCTCAAGAGAGGAAAGCGGTTTTGAGGGAAAAGTCCTGTCTTGCAAGGACTGTTCTTCCATATTGAAGGTTGGGGTCTTTGGCTCTCCTCTCTGCTCTTGGAATCAACCCTTCGATTCTTCAGTAGACTGACCGTGCTTGCTTCTGGGGCCATGCCCTTGTGGGAGAAGGGAAGTGTGTCTGTGGTGTGGGCTGGCAGATAGCTCTGGTTTAGACAGAATTAGAAAGCTGATAGGAGGCCCAGGAAGGTTATATTTAGATAGTAGCATGTTTGCTGTCTCTGGAGCAGTCTTCTAGTCCTCCCCAGGACCAGGGAGCACGAATCAGAGCCCTCTTCTCCCTCCTGTGTTCCAGAGCGCCGGGAGGCAGCAGTGAAGTCCACCTCTCAGTTCAGCACTAGCTTCAGTCCACTACATCCTCTGCTTCACAGGCCAGTTTTGCTGGACCTTCCCAGCAGTCCACTCTCTAACGTTAGACTAGGTAGCATCTTAGGGTCCTGAAAAGGGGCTAGGCTGAGCTATATCTTGGCTCAATCAGTTGCCTATCAGACAAATTACTTAACCTCCTGGGGCCTTGCTTTCTTATCTGTAATGAGCATGATAATAGCTACCTTGTGAGCAGGCTGTGGATTCAGAGAGATAACACCAACAAGTAGTAACTGCTCATCAAACAGTCTTTGCTTCCCCCTCGGGAGCCTCCCTTGGAGTGGGAGGACTTTGAGATGACATCAGGTTCCTTCCTGCTGACAAAGATAACAGGCTCCCAAGGGCCCTGTGTGCGGGGGGGGTGTGTGTGTGTGTGTGTGTGTGTGTGTGTGTGTGTGATTTAAAACATTCACTGAATTAAAAACTTCACAAAGGAGCCAGTGTGAGTGGTATACCCACCTACTAATCCCAGCTACTCAGAAGAATGAGGCTGGAGGATTCCAAGTTCCCCTCTAACATAGGCAATTTAGCAAGACCAAGTTTCTAAATAATTAAGTAAGTAAATAAATAAATAAATGGGATGGAGTGGCTGAGGATGTAGCTTAGAGGTAGAGTGTTTGCCTGGCCCGGGGCAGTCCCTGGATTCATTCCCCAGCACTGAAGAGGGCTGGGGGGCTCAAATACAAATACAGCAAACAAAATTTTTATGAGACAGGGTCTCACTATATAGTTCACACTGGCCTTGAACGCAGTAAGTAAGCCAGGATGGTCTCAAACTCGCCTTGATCCTCCTGCTTCAGCCTCATGATTTCTGGGATTACAGGTATGCGTCACCATGCTCGGCAGAATACAAATTCTTTACAAGTTAAACTCCAAGACACACATAAGGGGAGAAAAATTCTCCATTCTCTGCAGTCAACCCCCACCCCCTGCCATAATCACAGGCCAGCGTGTCCTTCAGTATGGTGTCTACACTCAGACACGAGCACATAGATGGACATTTGGTTTTATTTTCATCTGGCAGATTAGGATCTCACTAAAAGGCGTTTCTGCAACTTCCCTTTTTTATTTAGCCATAAGCTGTGGGTATTAATCTAGGTAAATACACATGGACTTGATGTCTGCATTTTAATAGCTGTACAGGATTCCCTAAAATGCATGAACCATAATTTTCCAGTCACTTTCCAGTAGATTCTCTCCTATTACAAAGAATGCTGCAATGACGGTTTCTGCACAAGTATCCTGATCACATTATGCTTCAGTTTCTATGGAGTCCTTTCCCCCCTGAAGTATGATTGCTGAGTTACACTTCTAGCCTCCTCTTTCTTTTTTGACAGGGTCTCATTATGTAATTCAGGACCCCCTTGAAGTCACGATACAGCCCAGGCGAGCCTCGAACTCATGGTGGTCCTCCTGCCTCGGTTTCCTGACTTCTGGGATTACAGGCGTGCTCCACCACTCCCGGCTCAGCCTCTTATTTTTTTTTTTTTTTTAATAGTTTAACAGCGAGGGTTGCTTTCTCCGGATTTTGGAGTACTCTCCTCGGAACCTGCGTGTTCCGGACACTTTCACTTTTCAAGAACCATGGAATAGTGAGCTAGAGGCTCCTCTAGCAGAGGAAACCCAGGGGCAGGCTGCATCGCTGTGACTGTGGGACGCTGGTGACACTCCAGGGACCAACGGCTCAGGTGGAAAGGGCTATACAGCTGGAGTCCAGTGTGACTTGGGAAAGGGCCTTTGGTGGTCCTCTGTTTCCTTCTGTATGGCCTGTGACTCCGACCAAGATTAGGCCAAGCCCAGCTCTAGAGCAGGTGACTTCAAATCTCTGCTTCTATTATCCCATCAGTAGGCAGCGCCTCATCCCCTATCACCCCCGCCAGACACACACACACACACACACACACACACACACACACACACACACACACGGAGTTGGCTTCATAAAGCCAAAAAGAGTAAAGCAAACACCATACTTAATCCTTCCCTTAGATAGATCACTTACTATTTCTGCTTGGATTTGGCTCTCTCCCTGCCTTTTGGCTCGACTATCGAATGCTCCTGTCTGAATCTGGCAAGAAGCCATGGTGCGCGTCTTTTCGGCCACTCATTTGCTTCTGCCTGGCCCCGCCCTCAGGATGGGGGCTAAGGTTTAAACGCGAGATCCTTAGCTCGGCCGGCAACTTACGCTCCCTTTACTTGCCACCACTTCCGGTTCCGGTTGCGGCTGGTTGTCTTCTGTACCACTAGCGGCCATGGCTGGGAGCCGACTGGAGACAGTGGGCAGCGTCTTCTCGCGGTGTGTGCTCGGAGCTGTGGGCTGAGGATGCCTCCCCCAGGCAGGGGTTCTCTGGGTCATGCTCTTCCTTGGGCTGATTGGGCGAAGCCTTCTGCAGGTGCGAGTGTCCTAGCCTAGGGAGGCAGTCGTGCTTCACTGGCTCTAAGCAGTTGTGTTTGTCGGCGTCTCCTCAAATTCGTGTCAAGAACCCTCCACCCCCGAGTTGGCCGTCTCGAGGAAGGGGCTGGTGGCCCTGATTGCAACGTCTTTGGATTTTCCGTGATGGGGCGCGGGTGGGACGCGCACCAGGAGACAGAGGGGTTTCACCGTGAGCGAGGTTAGGCTGGCCTGGGGTGTGATGGTGTCTTTCCTGTAGGTGGGGAAACTTCCTGCTTCGTCCTCCCCTTGTTCTACAGACTGCACAGCCTTTGATGCAACAGGCTGTGCCAGAAAATTGAGGGGCTTTGGCAAGCTGATGTAACCCACTGACCTTGGTTCTGTTCTCTAAGGACTCGGGACCTGCTTCGGGCTGGGGTGTTGAAGAAGCCCCTATGGTATGACGTATATGAGGCTTTTCCACCGCTGAGGGAGCCAGTCTTCCAAAGGCCCCGCTTGCGATATGGCAAAGCCAAAGCGCTCATCAAGGACATCTTGTACCACGAAGATCGGATTAGAGCGTGAGTATGCAGCCCGTGTAGTCATCAGGTTGCAACAGAACTTGAGAAGGGAAGAAAGTTTAGGTCGCGGTCTGGTAACTTGAAGAAGACGCTGAGCCAGGATCTTGCCTAGTGGAGGTGGTCTTGTAAGTGGGGCAGCAGCAGCCCTCCCTAAGGTGAGAGAAGTCAGAAGCTCTGAGAAGTGGAACATGGAGCCCAGCGGCTGACACATCATTGTGGGTGCCTTTTGTACATGTGCTTAGGGCCAGGCACTGTACAATTAGTAACCCTTTATCAACGTGGGAGACTCAAGGAGGTTAACTCCCTTTGGTTACATGGAAAGGTGGCAGTTGGGAGTCACATGTCTGATTTCAGACTTATGTTGGTCATTGTGCCTGCTTCTCCAGGAGTGGAGAGAGGAACAGAGTCTGTGGCCTAGTAGTTGGCTCTTTGAAGGCATTCAGACAGAAGGACCTTTCAGAGGTCCAAGGAATTTTGAAACAGTTATCACTAGAAATTTTTTGTCTTTGTTTTTTGGTTTTTTGAGACGTAGACTCCCTGTGTAGTGCAGGCTGGCCTTAAACTGACTATATAGATCAGGTTGGCCTTGAACTTGTGGGATCCTCCTGCTTCAGCATCCTGAGTGCTGGGATTATAAGCAGGTGCCACCATGCCCTGCATGACTAGAAATTTTAGTGTTAGTGTTTGCACACTTTGCTTCTTTAGCATCTATTTCCTCTTTTATTGTAAAAGTAATACACACTTATTGTATAAAACTTAGAAACAAAGAAAAAGCATAAAGAAGAAGGCACAAATCACCTATAATCTCACTATCTAAAGATAGTAGTTTGAAGGAAGCCCTGTCACATAGAACGTTGGGCAAATTAACCCTGTAAGCATTAGTTTTCATATGGTAAGGTATAATAATAGTACCTCGTAGAGTGGTAAAGATGAAATAAGAAAATGCATACAAAGTTTTTAGTTCACTGACTGGCACAAAGTAAACTTTCAGTAAGTATTAATTTATAATCCCAGCTATTCAGGAGGCTGAGGCAGGAAGATCACAAGTTTAAGACTAGCCTGGAAAACTTAAGAGTCTATCTCAAAATAAAAAATAAGAAAAGACTGGAGATGTAGTTCTGTGAGTTTGATCTCTAGTACCATACACACACTCAAAGGTTAACCATTATTGTCATTATTAACATTTGGGCCTATTACCTTCTTTTTTTATGTGTGTATATGTCTACATATATATAAAATCAGTAATATATGTTACAAATAATTTGTCCTATTTACCATTGTAAGTGTTTTAGCATGTTATTATATATTTAAAAATATAAGCCAGGGATGGTGGTGCATGCCTGTAATCCCAGCACTTGGGAGGCTGAGGCAGGAGGATCATTGTGAGTTCGAGACCAGCCTGGGCTAGAAAGTGAGTTCAAGGCCAGCCTGAACTGCATAGTGAGACCCTGTCTAAAAATAGGGCTGGGAATTTAACTCAGTGGCTTAAGTGCCTGCCTGGCAGGCCTGAGGTTGTGAGTTCAATCCCCAGTACCCCCCCCAAAAAAGAAAAATATATGTATATGTGTATATATGTTAGCCTGTTGTGTTCTGTAATTTAATCGTTGTCTTTGTATTGCGTATTTATGGTATTTATGTATTATTAGCCAAAACAAATAACAGTGTTTTTGAATATGTATCTTTCTCTGTAACACTATTTCCTTAAGGGGGGATTTCTACTGCCAGAACTGATTAGGTCAGAGGATGTGAACTTTCATCTAATTTGTTTTAAAAAGTTGTCCTACTTTATTTACCATTGGTCAAAAAAGATTGGGTGCATTCAGGGTGGTATTAGTTGCATTGAAAATGCTTTTTTTTTTTTTTAAAGATGTGTACAAGTTGATTATTTCTTTTTACAAATGTTTTCTGTGGTACCTTCTATGTGCCAGGCATTGTGTTGGCCATTAGGGTATTTTATACATTCAAATCTACCTTTTGTTTATTGTTTTTTTGAGATCGGGTTTGCTATGCAGTTCAGGCTGGACTTGAACTCACTTTGTAGCCCAGACTGGCCTTGAATTTGTAGCGATCCTCTTGAGTGCTGGGATTATAGCCATGTGCCCCCTGACGCCTGGCTTTTTTTGTGGGGGGAGTTGGTTTTCTTGAGACTGGGTCTTGCTATGTAGTTCAGGCTCTCTTTGAACTCACTATGTAGCCCAGTCTGGCCTTGAACTTGTGGCAGTCCTCCTGCCTCAGCCTCCTGAGTGCTGGGATTACAAATATGCACCACAACCTTGGCTGAATACCCAGTCTTTACCAGGTACCCTTCCAGCCGCTGAGTGATAATAGGGGAAATACTAGATGTCAGATATGCTGAATTTGTGTTCCCCAAAGTCGAAGAATGAATTCTATGAAACAGTGGAGGTTAAGAGTAGGAAAATTTATTGGAGAAAAGAAATAGGGAGTAGGAATGGGGAATAGGAATAGCTCTTGAGAAATAGGGGTTCCTGAATGGGTTGCCCTGTACCGATACTTAAAAAAAATTTTTAAGTTTTAAAAGTTTTTATTTGTATTAGTACATGTTTGCATTACTTAATACATTCCTCCTGCGGATTTGGTACATGGATATAACACATCTTAATTTTTTCTCGTCCTCTTTTTTTCTTCCCTTCCTCCTCCCTCCATCTCTTGGTCCCTTTCCCTTTTGCGAAAGATCTCTTTCTCTCTCTGTTTCCTATATTATCTATCTCTTATTTTATTCTTTATTTCTCTTTTGGGTTCTCATATAGAGAAACCATGTAATATTTAAGCTTGTATGTTTGATTTATTTCAATTTTTTTCTTTTTGGTCTTACTACCTTTTAGTGTTCAGGAAAGTTTTTTTCCATTAATTCAAATATCTTTTTCTGAATCAGTTTGAAACTGCAAATCAAGGTGTTGAAACAAGTAGAAATATTTGTTCTTTAATCTCATTCCCTTTTCCCTCTCATTTTCCCTCCAACAGGAATAACCTTCAAAAATGTGCTTCTAATGTTCTCCCACCAACATTGTTAAAACTGTCTGTCTGTCTGTTTATCTATCTATCTATCTATCTACCTATCTTTTTTAATGCTGAAGATTGAATTCAGGACCTTCACACTAAGCTACATCCCTAGCCCATTTTTTTTTTTTTTTTTGCGGCACCGGGGATTGAACTCAACCTCGCACCTGCCAGGGCAGGCGCTTAAGCCGCTGAGCCAAACTCCTGGCCCTGGTTTTTTTGAGGCAGGGTCGTGCTACGTAGCTCAGGCCGGCCTTGTGCTCGCGTTGTAGCCCAAACTGGCCTCGAACTCACAACGCTCCTCCTACCTCAGCCTCCCGAGTGCTGGGATTACAGGCATGCGCCACCACGCCCAGCCCTTTTTTTGTTTTTTATTTTGACACAATATCTCATTAAGTTACCAAGTTGTCCAGGCTGGGCTGGAACTTGTGATCTTCAGTTGCCTTGGCCTCCCAGAGGGTTGGGATTATAAGTGTGTGCCACCATGTCTGCCCTTCTATTTTTTTCATAGTAGAGAGCAGTTTAGATGTCACATTCCTAGAGATTGTTCTTTGCTGCCTCCCAGTGTTATGTCACCCCTTCTGTATACTACGTACTTTGTTGTATGCACCTGTTATGGTCTTAGACTATTTTTATTAGTTTTGCATATCAGACACATGTCCTGAGTCATGCATTTATTAAACACTACCATGAGCCACACGCTGTCTTACTCATCCTTACAATTTCAGTGCTTAGCCCACTGCTCATGGTCCTTCAAATGAAGAAGTTACTGATGAATGAATGAACCATATAGCTTGCGGAGGGAGGTATCAGGGAAAAGTCCTTGATGGCTGAAGGATGGAGGACCAAGGCTGTGGCTGTTTGAAGGGCCATGAATATTTTGTTAGCGCCCTGAAGCAACTTCAAGAAGGGTGGGTTACATCTGCGGCCACATTCAGCTTCGCCATGTACACATCTTAACTCTGAAGTGCCAGTTTTTCATTGGGGATTTACTGACAAACCCTTTCAAACAGTCATGTTAGTTTTTTTTTTTTTTTTCCTCACTTTTATTTAAGATCTTTGACAGTGAAGAATTCGTAAAATGTCATTAAATTAAATTCGTTATATAATCATCTATTTCCAAATGGGGACACATTCCATAGTACAGTAACCATCTTAATATGTAAAATAGTTCCAAACTCTTATTAAAAGATTTGTCCAAGCCGAGCGTGGTGGCTCACACCTGTAATCCCAGCACTTGAGAGGCTGAGATAGGAGGAGTGTTGTGAGTTCAAGGCCGGCTTGGGCTACAATGTGAGTGCAAGGCTGGCCTGAGCTATATAGTACCCTGCCTCAAAAAAAAACTAGGGCCGGGAGTTTGACTCAGTGGCTTAAGCACCTGTCTGGCAGGCGCGAGGTTGTGAGCTTGATCCCCAGTGCTGCAAAAATAAAAAATAAAAAAAATAATAAATAAATAAAAGATTTGGCCAAAATACAAAACATCTTTGCAATAAAACTGACAATATTGTTTAAATGGCTTGTAGAATTTCAGAAATACGTTCTGAAAAAATGGTAATGATCATTAACTAGACAGCTGGGATGGAACATCATGACACTAGAAGAGAACAGCATAGACCTCTTCCATGTCAAACTGATAACCACTTGAGGACAGTAACTTATGATACATAAGGAAACAGTATGCTTTTCAGAAGGAATGGCACGAGACAATAACCGTTATAAACAAACCTCTTCCCAAATTCCTGGGGAGCTTTTCAGAGGACATAATCTTCAACTGGGTAAAGATCATTTCTACGACATGATAAAGGATTCCTCTATATTACAATACCCTCCTCTACTATAAATGCAAATTGAATATTAACACTTGCAAAACTGCGATTCTCTCAATCAAACATGTCTCTGTTACCACACTTGGCTACTAGTGGCCTTTGGAGGCAGAGGTAAACCAAGACAGGGACACTGACGTGGGGATTTGATGGTCATGCCTGCCAGTGGGCTGCTGTTGTTGCTGCTACTTCTAGATGCTAGTGGGACCCACTTTAGCTTTAGCTTTCAGCTAAAGAATTGTGTATTTGTAATGGTTTCCTAGTGGCCTCTGAAGAAAAAGAAACCTCCTTTGGTGAGGACTGAAAGAAATTCTGATTTGATTGTATCTGGAGAAGCGTCTACTGCAGTCATTTTACATCTTTTCATTTTCTTCTGTTTACTTTTCCTCATAGCGAAGTCCTCCCCATTATCTTCACTGTCATCAGAATCAGCGTCATTCTCAGAATCTTCACCAGCTGTGTTGTCTTGCTCAGTGTGATCAGCACTGTCATCATCCCTGCCTTCCAAGAGCATCTTCCTTCACTGAGCTGCAGCTTTAGATACTGCCTTTCTTTTCCCTTGAACACCGCGACATCACCTTCCTCTGTAATCTTGTCTAAATCTAAATAATCACCAGCTGTGCTGGTTCCGAGTCACTGCTGTCAGAAGAGCTGGAATGACTCTTGCTGCTTTCAGGCCCAGCAGAGCTGCTGCTGCTGCTGTTCCTGCTACTGCTCTCACTCAGGTGGGATCCAATTCCAACTGCTGGGGATGACTGTGGCTTCTCAGATTTTGCTTAACGTTTTCCATAATTTAATTGATTGTTGACCTCCAGTAACTGCTTTTCCAGCTCTTGTTTCTTATGGGAATGAATTTCTTCTTTGGACTGCATTACTTTCTTATCATGGGGTTTTAGTGATCTCTTTCTTAGACATGCCACAACGTATTTTTCTACTTCTCTCAGTGCTGGTGGTTTTAGTGTTCCGAAGTCTATCTCCACCTCATCAGGATTGAAACTTTGCAGTGAGGGTTCTCTTGATTGCATTATATGAACCACTCGGCCCAGTTTATCTCCAGGGAGTTTGTTTATATCCAAACCCAACTGCCTTTTCTCCTCATAGTTCATAGGCTTAGCATTATCCTCATCCTGAGATTTGGGAGTAAAGACCTCTTGCTTTCTCTTTGGTTGATTGCTCTTGGACTTTTCCTTTATTTGAACATTTTTCTTTGAATTTTCATCTCTGTTATTAGTGTTTTCTCTTTTTTTTCCCCTTCTTTTAGACTTCTCATTTTTTTTCTTTAGCTTCTGGAAAGGTACTTGGGATAAAGCCTGCAGTTGGTGAACAGCTTTAAGCTGCTTCTGAAACTTTGCAAGATGCTTAACTTGTTCATCTTCAAAATCATCAGAAGTTATCTTCAGAGGAAATGTTACTACTGCTTTCTTTACCAAGGGTTTTTGTAGTGCCTGTTGTGTTACATACAGGAGTGCTCTCAATAGGTTCATCAGGAATTTTGGCAAAATACATTACAAAAACATCCCGAAGCATTCTAACCATTGCCACTACTTCATTATCTGGAGAATTGTATTTGTAGCAATTCGTGAACATTAATCTTATATCTACAGCAAATTCATATGCATCCTTATATTCTTGCTTGTCCATGTTCTTAATAGTTCCAAGATCCATTGGATTTTTGACAATGTCACAATAGTTCCGTAGTCCCAAAGCATTAACATCAACAAGTTTATAAAAGGGCCATGCATATGAAAAATGTTTCTTGGAAAGCATTTCTTTTAAGAATTTCATTACAGTGCTTTAGTCGTTTAGTTACTTTAATCCTCTTTCCCACTTTACAATGTTGCTGAGAATCCGGCAAAGCATTTTTCAACTCATTTTCCTTTATTGGTGGCATTCTGGCTGGTTTTTTTTCCAGAGGTGGTGTAGAAGATTCGTTAATTGCTTTAAGTACAGAAGTAGGAGTTGTTATATCTGCTTTTCTCTTCACACCCCTCGTAGCTTGGACCACAGTTTGTGAGCTAGAGTGGAATAGAGCTCCTTGTGCCGTGTTTAAGGAAAAGATGGATTTCTCAGGAAGTACGGAGGAAGTCTTGCTGCTTAAATACAATTTCTGTTGTTTTGGGGGCTGGTTTTTCTTTAACAGAAGAAACTGATGCATCCTGTTGAGTGCCTTTCTTTATTCTTTCTTTGCCCATGACTTGCTCTTGTGGCATCTGAGATAATTTCTGCATTAACAACTTCTCCAGAGCTTGTGCCATAAGAACAACATCATCTCCAGGCTTGTTATATAAATAACAATTTGAGAATACTACATTGAAGTCTTATATACATTCTGAAGCCTTCACATAATATTTATTCTCCAGGCACTTCTTAATTGTATTTAAGTCATTGGGTTTTTTTTAATAATGATATAATAATCAGGTAAGTTCAGTTTCACAGCATCTGCAGGCTGTCGAAAAGGCCAGGAAAAACCATGTTTCCATATCACCTTCAGGACAGCTTTTTGTAGATACTGCAGTTGATTTGTCAGTCGCCCATTTTTCTTAGTATTGATATATTCTGGTGGAGGCAGGTTAACAACAGCTGTTTGTCGACTTGGCAGGGACATTCCTAACTGCTTCAAATCTGGATACTCTAGTGCTCTCTACAAGTATGTGTCCTGTTAGGAAAAGGACCTTATCTACCTTATCTGATCGTCTCTTCCTGCAAGCACACGATGAAGCAGTGCAGGATAGTGCCTCCATTTGCCCAACATTGATCACCAGCAGCTCTCATCCAAATGGCTGCTGCAGTTGGCTCTTTTTTTTTTTTTTTTTGTCTTTTTGAGACAGAGTTTCACTATGCAGCTAGCTCAGTCTGGCCTTGAACTCACTTTGTAGCCCTGGCTGGTCTCGAATTCATAGTGATCCTTATGCCTCAG
>RJWM01020387.1:0-37284 GCA_004363535.1 Dasyprocta punctata
AGGTGAGCCTTCCTCCACACATATGCAAAGAACCTGAGGTTTCCTCTATTCCAAGATTATTCACATCATACCTTCCCTTGTATTGTCTCTCTAAAATGCCCTCAAGCTCTTCTACTGTCTTTTGGAATCCAATCTGTTCTTTCAAGTTTCCATTAACCTTTCTCCAAAAACTCTAGTTCACATTTAAATTCTACCTTTCATGAGCAACTATCTCATTTATTGTGGTCTGTAACAAGTAACACTGCACCTAGAATTTAGAAGAGAAGTGATGTTTACAAAATTTCTCATGTGAACCAGAATTTATCCAATAAGCTTCCACGCATTATCTGATTTCATATTCCTGATGTTTCTGTGAGATAGGTGCTATTATTCAATTTTTAAGATAAAAGGTTGGGCTTCTGAGAGAGATCTAAAATCTGTATCCAGTTTCATGTCGTGATGCGGAAAATAAGCCCCATCCTGTTAGATGCCAGGTGTGCCGAGTTCATTGTCTCACAATATTAAGGACTGAAGTAGCCAACCAAAGGAGGAATAGCTCCTGGATTTCCAGGAGAAATTGTGAGTGATTGTCCAATGAGGCTCATTCTCATGGGAAATTTATCTAACAACATCACAACGAGCGTACCACATGGGTCATACTACAGTCAAACAACAGGATTGCAAGTGTAGTCCCTTAGCTACTACTGATCCAATAGACAAACGAGTCATGTAGAAAGGCTACATAGAAAGAACAAAGGCAGTCTTGGAAAGGGGTGGGTCCAGATGTTCTGGTCACCCACTCATGCATCTGATGCTTAGCTGGCTCGCAGGACCAGGTGGTGCTAATTACAGTATTATTTCAAGTCATTGTTTGTCTCTTGGAAAGCTCAGAGGCTTGGCTGCTGAGTCTCCATTTTGATGCCTGGCTTTCTTCAGATTTGCATCCCACCACAATTTTGGTGGGAGGGTCTCAACTTTTGTGCTGACTTCCTTGAGGACCCAATCCACTCTGACTGCATATTAATTTATATCTAACTTAGCTGTCTATAATACTATAACCCTGAAGTTAATACATTTCATCTTCTTTCTTTCTTTACATGTATACTTCTGCTTCCACACGTTAAAAACTCAATTTGTCCCAGGTCTTGTGTCCAAGATTTGGGAGTAGACAATTTGCAATGCTTCTGCTTGGAATGCTGTTCCTCTTCTTTGCATACCAAATTCTTAGGTCCCAGCATGCCACAGTACTTTTCTAAATTAGTTCAGGTCACACTGATGTCTCTCCTCAGAATTTCTAGTACACTTGGAATGAAAATCATGGTATTTATTTCTGTACTTGTGAAGCTTTTTGTCTCCATTTTAAACAAATTATTTAAAAATCTAATGGGAACTTTGGATACTCTCCCCAGAAAAATAATGAATATATTTCCAATATTGTGCATACCTTGAACTCAGCTTTGTGTTCCCTGTTTTGAATGCATTAATTTAAGCTACCCAAGAAAATGACATGTTCCGTGAGGGAAGCAAGAGTAGCTGATTTTCTCCTGAGCAACCTGCGTGCCTGGCACAGTGCTGAATAAATATTAAGGGACTGCCCTGCTGAAGAATCTTGTGTTTTAGATAATTTAAAGTGATAGATTTTCATCATAAACCCATCTAATACTATTTTGCTGAATAAAAAAAACGTTTTATGTATCTTGCACAATCCAAAAGTTTAGGAGATTAAAACTTTACAAAGAAAGCCTAATATAGTTCAGTGGCACCACCTCAGGTCATTGAACAGTGAATCCCAAAGCCAGCTGCAGAATCTGAATTTGCATGTTTCAAAGGAATGTCTGAAGGAACTAAAGGGACAGCTGAGCTCACCTGGGTTTCTCACAGTCTGGGTCACAAGGATATTATCAGGAGGAAATGTCTTCCCAGTGATGTTTTTGGAAATGCCCATTATTAAAGTAATAATAGCAATAAAGTTAAAGAAAAAATTAATAGATTCCAAAAACAAGAGCTATAAAAGCAGCCACTAGAAAAGTCACTGCTATTAGTTCTTCCAACTCACATAGCCTCATTTTATTATAGATTCAAATAAAGCGAATGTTCTGAGGGAACTGATTGAATATACATATTCTAAAAGAGAATAATTCTTCAAAAGCAATCCAACATTTGAAAACAACCAAATAGGAGCGCTGGGAATAAATGACAAAAGATGATATAGACAACAAAAGGACATTTAAAAGTGGAACAAAATGGTAATGTTGGAAAGGCTGGGCTATCAGATGACTCGGCTTCTAATATTCTGTCCTGGCAGTCTCAGTCCCATACTTTAGAAAACACTGTATACTGGCACTACCACCCTAAACACACATTGTACTCATAGTTGATATACCTTGATCCTTGCAACCCACCTTCCTCCAAAGATAACAGTCTTCTGGAACCATCTGTGTTTAAAGGGTGGTACCTCGTGTGCTCTAATTTCCAGTCTAGTATGAAAAAAAAAGCTTCAATTCACAATTGTTCTCCCTACAGATTCTATTCACATAGCAACACATTTTTTCTTCTGTTTTGGGCACAGTTACTCCCTGACTCTCATTATCACCAGTAATTGGGCTTTTTTGCATTGCAACTAAAAAAAAAATTTTTTTTTAAAGAAAGACAAAAAAAAAGGAAATAACTTCCAGATTAATTACACATTTGTCTCCATACACTGAGAAGTTTCTGAGTTTAAAGGCTTAATGTTTTTTATGCTTTCTGATGCTCTGAGAAGATTTTGTTTTGAATTCATTTGCCTACTCATTTAGGAATATACAAAGGAGAAAATCTGGGAAAAATACAAGCTGCACTGCCAACAGTCTGATCCTGCACTGCTTTCATTATCCTGACTACAGCCACCAATCGGGCAGCAGACGATTTACATAAGAACTCTTCCCCAAAAAAGACTCAAAACACTGACTTTCCTTTAATGCCACATTAGGATAGTGTCGGAAAGTCCAAATGCCCTTTAAAATCAGACGCTATTTTTCATATCACAACAACTTGTTGCAGTTTTCATCCTCACTCTTTATTAAAGGTTATGCTGAAAAGCATTGGGAAATTTTTTAAAGAAAATTAACAATCTATGAGAGGATAAAGCAAAGAATTAGATATATTCAATTTGGGGAAAAAAATCTTAAAAAGAAATAATGCTGTAATTTATAAAATATAGAGATAACATATAATATGAGCACATATACTATATATTATATATATACTCTTCTACATTTATAATGATCTATATATATGTAAATGATAGTATCTTCTTCACAAGTTTTTTTTCCAATGGCAATCACATGAGTTAACACTTAGAAGTGTTTAAAATATTCAATGTCATACCATATGGGAGCCGGGAAGGAAATCTACCCTTCCAGATCCTGCTCCCCATGACTTGTCTCTTCCAGGCCCTACCTAACAGCAAGTCAGTTATCAACTGACCAGTGATTATAGCAGCCCTATGATCCAATCACATTCCTCACATATGAAACTGCTGGAGAAGCCCAAGGTCTAAAGTATAACAGTGATTAACATATAAAAGTATCTATCTCTATGCCTACCCCACTGAACTATTCTCTCAAAATAATGCCAATCCTTTGTTTGTATTTCAGTCCTGTTGTAAAGCCTCAAAAGGTAAATGCTGCTGTTTTTAGAGGACTCCACAAGAGCCCTGGAATTTAGATAGAAGAGATATTCTAATTTATTTTAGGTAAATCCAATCTCAAAGAGTGCAAGTGACTTAATCAAGGTCCATTGTTAAATGATCATTGCTTCCTAAGCACCACTACTGAGAAACCTACAGTGTGCCAGACTCCAAGGGTATAACTGAGGGCGGTGCATATTCATTTTAGCTAAGGGAGAATCCGATAATGAGCATGTCAACAATTACAGTAACTTCAGATATTACTCATAAGACTTTAGGTTAACGAAATAAAGGTGGTACTACGTGGGTGGTACTTAGGTGAGAGGCTGATTTGTATAATTTACTCGGAAAGAATTTCTCAGAATAGTGAAGTTTGAGTTCTAGGCCCAATGCTCAGAAGGATGCAGTGCAAGAATCAGTAGGAAGAGCTTTCCAAATAGATGTGAGTTAAAGATCCAGACTCGAAACAAACCAGCCAAGCATATAAAGAGCAGGGTGGCTGGTGTGCTGAAAGAAAGCAGATTTTAGGAAGAAGATGGAAAGGAAGAAGCATTAGAAGTCACTGTAATGACAGATTTTATTCTGGTTCCATTGGAATTGCACCAGAAAGTTTTAAGAAGGGAAGCAATTGCGTAATTAAGTAACTACAAATGAAGATGACACACTGTGTATCTTTAAAAACTATTTTCAATGTTTCCACCTTAATAAAATGATAAATGTTTAACAAGCTAGACATGTTTAACATGATTTAAATAGTATACAATATATTCATGTATCCAAACATCACATAGAATCCATAAATACATTCAAATTTTGTTATACATCAGTAAAAATAAATACAATAAAAAAGAAAGGAGAGCGTGAGGTTCGATTTAAACTTTGAATAATACTAGTTACTATGAAGAAACTGAAGGTAGAAAGGAGAGATATGTCAGTTAATATGCTAATGTAGTAATTTAGGAAAGAGTTTGTTTTATATTACATTCCCTTCTACCCCTGTCAGAGACAGAACATCTAATTATGGAAAACGTAAATTAGACTAACTGACATTCTTGAATTTTATGATTCATAAGCAGAAAAAGTACACAGAAAAAGACAAAACAAATATGTTACCTACTCTTTACTTTTGATCAATCCATTTTAGGTCACCAGACCTGGTAAGAATCCTAAACCACAGGAAAACACTAAAATGAAAAAGAATAAAATGCACAAATTACTTGATATGTTACATGGAATGTATTGGTTATCTATCTCTATCCATCATGTCCTTTCAGGCATTCCTTTTTCACTCCATAGCCCTGTCAAATAAATTAATTTGTCAAATAAATTAATAAATTATTTGATGCACAACTTCATAACTCCAAGACTGAGATCTAAGAATACTCATGGTTGTTTTCAGAAAAATAACAAAGATAACCTTATGAAGCAACTACCAAGTAAGCCACTTTGCACATAACTTCAAAATTTAGGTTTTCTTTTAAAGATGACTTTGCCCAAACCTGATCACTACTTGAAAAATATATATTCTTCATCTTTAATAAAGATAGTCAAAAGCATTTGAGTAAAAGTAACTAATAATATATGCCAATTTCCTATTTGTAAAGTGTTTTTCCATATGTCTCATATATTCCTCAAACTAACTTTATGATGTAACATTGTAATAGTTATTATCTTAACATACAGATAAACAGAAGTTAATAGCTAACCCAAAAAAATTCAGATAGTAGTTTGTTCAATAGCCCAGAACTTGAAACTATTCAAGGTTAGTCCTATTATCCTACATTGTTTGTTTGGTAAAGATTCTTTCCCCAGAAAGCTGGTCAGGACAGAAAAGTAAGACAGGCTTTGAGTTAGGTGTGCCCAGCAGCACTGCTACTTAGAAACCTGTATTAGGAAGTTTTCATTTCCTTATATGTAAACTTTATGCAAAGACTTTTGTGAGGTAAGAGATTAAGGCAATAATAATATCTCAAGAAATAAAAATAACTTACTAGATTGTCATTTAAGGAATAGACAACTCTTACAACTCCATGAAAAATAAACCCTAATTTTCTTTAGGATAAAACTACAAAACCAAATCAGGCATAAGGTAAATGAGATAGTTACTATGCTCTGCCTAGAACTTTCAGAGGATTACCAGCCTCTTCTTTCTGTCCCACTTATAATTAATAGAAGACAGGAGATTTAAGTGCAATAAATACAGAATGAATAAAACACAAGGCTAAGTCAGGAGCTTTAGTTTAATAATTCTAATCAAATGCATTTAAGGGATGTGCAGAACAACTCATTTCTCAATATCCCCAAATACTATATCACTTTAATCTTTGCAGAGATTTCACAATATGGCAGCAGTATCTTGTCAATATTCACCACTAATTTATGTTGCAGTAGACATGACAGACTCTTGAGCATCCTGGCAATGAGACTTGGCAGACAGCCTCTTGTTCAAAGTGCTGCCAGACACTGTAGCCTCCCCTGCTGGCATTCTGTAACCTTATATTCTAAATCAACTAGAATTTACAGCTGAAGTGCACCAGCACTTCTTTATAATGCAGTTTCTTGAATCCAGCCAGTACTTTAGGTAGCTGAAAGAGATCTATATACCCCTAAGTCCTAGGGACTGGCATTCATCATTTTTTTTTCTTTTTTAATTTTTTATGCATATGTCTTTGTAATATATAATGGTTACATTCCTTGTGGGCAGTTGGTTCACACACATACCACACCTAAATTCTTTTTTCATTCTTCTTCTCACCCCTTTAAACCTTTTCCCTCCATCTCTTGATCACCTTCCCATCTAAAAAATGATCTATCTCCCTATTTCCTATTATCTATCTTTCATTTTTCTCTTTATTTATATTTTGCGTTTCTCCTATAAGAAAAACCATGCAATATGTAAGCGAGTGTGACTGATTTCACTTGACATTATGGTCTCAAGGTGCTTTCTAGAGACCAGCACTCTTTTCTGAAGCTGCATGAACTGAGGTCACGACTGAAGCCAAAGTCATCAAATGAATGTCCTAACCCTGCCACGTTAGTGCTAAAGTTGATAAAAGACATTGGCAACAAGGAGTGTCTCATAAAACATTCCTTCGCATATAGTTATTAATTACCCTGGCAAGAAATCCAGAGGCTCATCCTCAGAATTACTTAAGAAGAGATGTAGGAATGACTTGAAAGAGACTCCATTGCATTTCTACTCAGAAAGTTTGAGATTAGTGTCTTAAATCTTAACAATTTAGATCTTTTTATTTTCTTTTAAATATTTCAATATTTTTTTCTTAAGCACCAGTCTGGTGTAAGAATCCCAAAAGTCTTAACCTTATACACGTTTTAACAGTATGCTAGAAAGCTTCTCCTTTCACTCCTCTTTGCAGCTAACAAGGGTCATTTCCAATAACCAGCATCTTCCATACTGACTCAATGTGGAGCATGCAATCAGAATCCTCCTACAAAGGCCACTGCTGACAATGCTTACAGACAGACAATGCAGAGACCCAGTCAAAGAACTTAAAAGGCTAGTGTACGGGAATTTGGAGACTATTTTGGAAAATCGTCAACATCAACCACCACCAAGACTAAAATATTAGTCCTCTTCTGTTATAGTTATATTGCTATGGCCCTGCCAAGTCTCATGTAATCATGGCATGGACGCAGCTGAATCTAGCCTTAGTGATTGGCTTGTTGTCTAGTGCTGGGATTGGCGATATGAGTACTGTACCGCCCAGGGGTGGAGCTGACATACAGTGTAAAGGGGAAAAGAAGGCGTGTTTGCTCTCGCAGGCCATGAATGGCTGCCCCACCACACTGCCCTGCCTTGCAGCCAGCTGAATATGGACTGAAACCTCCAAGAACTGTAAGAAATAAACCTTTCTTTCCCTAATTTTGGGCATCAGGTATTCTGTCTCAGCAACAAGAGAAAACTAACTAAGACATCTAAGAACAATGGAAACATTTCTGTCCTCTTATAGACAAACAGACGATAAGGTTTACTTGTTAAAGGAATAAAATGGGAGTTGTTTTATACCAATCATAACAAAAGACAAGGTACCAAAAAAAAAAAAAAATGGACATCCAAATCTCACAACAATCCTATAGGTAGGCACAATAATTCCTCTGCCTCAGACAACAGACACAGAGTCCCAGTCTCACTAGGGAACAGCCCATTTTCCAAATCATGTAGGACAGATATGGAGAACAAAAGACCAATCAAGTCCTAACTTTCTGTCTGACTGAATGATCTTGCACATTCGTCTAATCCCTATGAACTGAGAAGAACTACTGTATTTAATATTTTTAAAAATAAACAATATTCTCCACCTCCCTATGGTTTCATATCAAAGAAAAACATGCCAAAGCATATCAAAGGCTATTAAGTGTGTTTTTAGTAAGTAAGACAGAAAAATTTCAGAACAGAATTTTCTTAGTTGATCTGTTAGAACAAAAAGGACTGAAAGGACTAGTATAATTAATACATCAAAGCAAGCCAACAAGTAGAAGCACTGTTTCTTTTTTTTTTAGTTCATCTTTGGAATATTCATTATCTCTTCACATTTCCTAAGGTTGTATAATGAAACAGCAGATACTAGTGAAAATCAAGAAACTTGAAAAACACAAGGCAGTAACACACAACATAGTTTGACCATAACAATCTATCCTTTGAAACTCAGGTTTTTGTTAATCAGAGGGTTTTTCAATTATTCTTTTTCATTCTGCATTTTGAGACGGGGTCTTGTTAAGCCACTAAGATGCTCAGCTTGGCTCCCTGCCTCAGTGCTCCAGAATGTGCCAGCTCACCTGGGTAATCAGAGGACATTTGTATTCAGGTCCTAGACCAATCTGACTTGGTAATCAGCAAGAACATTTTATCAACTACTATATTTTTTAAAGTGAGTCATTTGCAAATTCTCCATAAAGCCTCTGCTTAAATAAACAAAATCATTCTGTTGCATTGAAGGTATTCCTTTGAAAAGTCAATACAAATTTTGTAAGAAAAAAAGTTAAAGATTGCCAGGTAAGTCTTGATCATTTTGGGAAGATGAATGTTTCTCATTATGTGAATTTAAGGTGACACTTTAGGGTAAAAATGAAAGCAATTCCACATAACCTCAGTTGTGAACATAGGTGAAAAAGAGACATGCATGACAAAATTTTCTGTTTTTCAAGGCAGTTTTACTGCATAGTTTAAATCTAAACAGTAAGTTTATTTTAGTTGGCTTAGAATCAATGATATGTAAATCTAAATAGAGTATTGCTTGAACCCAATTCTATTTGTAATAGCACAAAGATAGATACAATGAAATACTTCTTGTCTAATTAAATGTTTTAAAAATATACTTGAGAAGAGCAAAACAAACAGCTTGCTATCCACCCACCATGGAAGCAACTACCTTTCCCAAGTGCCTCTTTTAGTACCGAACAGCCAGTTTGTAACTCTTAGTTCTGCTTGAGGTTCTCTCCCCTAATCATTCATTCTGCCAGAGGAACCAATATAGCAACATTACCTCTTCTTCTTCATAGGGGAACATCCTAAATGTGTCTGAAAACAAACTGGAAGGTCTTGATTCTAGGCCAATAGAATTCAAGCCAGCAGTCTGAAGATAGCTTCTGTCTCTGGGGTATGCACTAACCTACTCCTTCTCTCCTTTGAGTTTTTCTACTGTGGTGGAAATTTTGAAGACCTGATTCTCTTAAGAATCTCAGGAACCAGTGAGCATTACTCAGAGTCAAATAGAAAGCAAAATCAACTTCAGCAAGACTAAGACCCTGGCTACAGAGAAATTTAACCTGAGGAAATTCCAAAGGTTATTTGTCCAAAACCAAAATTAAATTCACTTAAGCAACACAATGAAGTCATACTACAATAAACACTACAACTGTTAAATCCTTATATGTCCGCCATTCATCCTACTCAAGTGAATAAAATTTAAATAAGATGGCTAAAGGAAAATAATATGAAATTCATAAGAGACCTCAAATCTTTCAAATTTTCCTACATGAAAGTGATCTTTGGTATTCAGATTATATATTCACCTAAGTCATCACTCTTCTTCCAAACCAATTTTTACATTTTATATAACCTAAAATAAAAAAGCAATCTGTCCTCTCCTAATCAATTTTTATGCTTCAAAAGAGAAGAGAGGTTTGATTATTCCCATTTCACCAAAAGTATTCAAGGAATTTATACACCCTAAAATGCCTTCTCATCATATTTTTCAAGTTAAAAGTCTATAGGTTTACTTGATCCTAATCTTCACTCCCATGAAGGTTAATTATATAGCAGGTAACCAGCTGTTTTATACCTTCACTGAGGCAAAAAAAAAAGCATTTTAATTGCAATAAGAGGTATTCTCTGGGATATAAATACAAATCATTGGTAGAAGGGCCTTCCAAGATGTTTTTCAGGTTATTAAGGACTATCTGTAATGACTTAAAAATTTAATCATACATAGAGACAAAATATTAACTTCAGGTAATCCCTTGTAGACTTACAATTCTGTAGAAATGATCCATGACACAGGTGATAAACCATTTAAAGATAAAAAAGTTTTCTACATATTAAAGAGGATTAAGATGCATAATTTCCATATGTTGTGAATAAACATCTATCTCTCATAAAGCTCATAAAACTTTTTAATATGAATATATTTGTATTGGGTATGCTATGTCCCCCCAAGTCCTCATTTACTTTTGATGGGGCTAAGTCTGGCTCTTGCTTGTGTTTGGTTTGTTGTCTAGCACCGGGACTGGCAATGCCAGTGCTGTACCCGCCCAGGGGTGGAGCCCACATACAGCGTAAATGAGGCGGGTCTTCCTCTTGTGCTTCCACCTTCTCTCTTGCCAGCACACCTTGTGGCTTGCAGCCACCATGAATGCCAGCCCTGCCACACCATGCTGACTTGAAGCCAGCTGAATATGGACTGAAACTCCCAAGAAACTGTAAGAATAAACTTTTCCTTCCCTAATTTTGGGCGTCAGGTATTTTGTCTCAGCAATGAGTGAAAAGTAACTAAGACAACATTTTACTTTGTTATTAGCTATTATAACATTCTGTGAAAATGTATATACATTTATCATATTGTTGTCTATCTTACTGTCCCAATTGAGTAGAATTTAAACATAATATACCAAAGATTATGGGCAAAAATGATAGCCACGATGGCAAAGAACATCACACATGAGTTTAACAGGTTGGTGCATGTTCTACCATGATGGACAATGATTAAGCCAATTGGAAGATTCATGAGGCTATCATTCCCCTGAAGAAATTTGTTTATAACTGTTATTAAATAAATTAACAAAGGCTATTAATGTGCCTCTAAATTAATTATTCTAGAAAATAATCTCTTGCCTTGAATTTAAGCCAAATTACACTAACCAACTTTGACCAATGGATCAACAGTCTAGAGCTACATGATTGTATGATTATTATTATTTGTAGACAGTCTTCAAGGTACACATAAAATAATTAGCTGAATTTTTTAGCAGAAGATTCAAATCAAGTAAAGAAACAGGAATAGATGGCTCTCTTAACTGCTCTATATGCACATATTTATGGTGTGGTAAAATGGTTTATGTTTGGGCCTCTCTGCTCCAGAAAGCATTAATTAAACTTGAGCCATTGTACTACGACTTCTGTTTTACTACCAATTTTTATAAGACACCAGGAAAATTACATTACATAGAGACATACATAAGAACTATAGAGTAAGTTTTATATTCATTTCCATTTCATGTACATTTCTCCTTTATGTGTGCAGCTATCAAAAAAGGCGTACACAGGTTATCGACCAGCATCTCCAAACAAAATTAATCTCTCTCCCTTGTCATCAGAATTCTGGACTCTTCCTCTAAGACCATCCCCTGAGAAATCAGGCATTCAAATATAAAATCCTGTTTAAATTTACAAAGAAGTTATATATCACTTTGTTCTTATAGTAACCCCTTAATGAAAATTCAATTTCCCTGATTTTAAACAATCTAGGCTGAGGCAGGAGGAGTATGCATTTGAGGTCAGTCAGATCCTGTCTCAAAAAAGCAGTGAGAGAACAAGGCAGAAGCAAAGCCAGGAACTAAGATACCCAGTGAGCTGTGAAGCCAACAGTACAACCCTTGTACCTCTTTTCTCAATCTCATGATCCTCATGTTTTGTGAATTACACAAGATAATAGGGATGTTTGTCCTTATTACCCAGTCCAATGCTATACTAACTAGTTTTAAATGGATATTTGCTGCACCGAAAAGGATAAAACTAATAGTGAGTTAATGTATTATCTCATATTATTTGCGTTTAGTAAAACCTAACTTGAAAAATTAAGTCTCTTGAGACAATTAATTCCCAATGTTGAAATATCTTTATTCATTCACACCTTCATTCACCAGAGCTTTATGAACACCTCCAGTGTGTTAGGTACTGAAACAGGCACTAAGAATACACCTTGAATAAGGCATTTTCATATACTTAAGTATTTGATGAAGCACATTGATTAGAGTGTGAAAAATAATAAACAGGTTTACATAAATTCTAATAGAAACAAACAGAATTGAGGAACATATTTCTTGACGGCTTCACTGTAATGCACCAAGGAAGCTGAGTTTGTAAAATGAGAAGTTACTGATCAAAGGGAGAGAATGTTCTAGGCACACAAGGCCTCAAGAAGGAACAGGTGAAAATAGAAAAAGGTGTGGAATGAATCACATGTCATTTAGAAGAACTCTGCACAATGTGCAGGGAAAAAAGATGAGTCAGAGGTTGAAAAGCTTTAAGTTCAGTTCAGATTTTGAACTCCCTTATGAATGCGATGGAGAACCATCAAATAATTGTAAGTAAGAAAGTTCATATAACGTTTTTGTTCCCAAAATATTACTGTAGCAGCAAGAAAACTTAGAACACTTTGAAGAAGGATTTCACATAGGCAAGGACTTACCAATTATTTATTTATTTATTTATTTAGTACCAGGGATCAAACTCACCACCTCGAGCTTGCCAGGCAGGCACTGTAGAACTGAGCTATATCCCCAGCCCAAAGTATTTGTGAAATAGCTTTTTTTTTTCTTTTTGTACTAGGTATTGAACTCAGGACCCTGTGCTTGCCAGGCAGGTGCTGCACTGCTGAGCTATAGCCCCAGCCTTCTCAACATTTTAAAATCACACAGTAGATAGCCAAGTCTTTCATATGTAATTTTCAATGAATGACTCTGACAGATTAAAGTCAAATTCATTTATAATAACCAAACATTTTAAAAGGATTTTCATAATGCTTACTAAAGTCAGCTATGTTAAACATGCCCTACATTAGTAAATGCACTATATATTTCAAAAACATTTTGCTTCCTAGTTTGTCTCAGTGTTTTGGGTTTGGAAGTTGTCTCAAGGATTTATGAATGGGAACTCACAGTGGAAATTACTGAAAACAGGTAGTAACAATTCCTGTGTTCTGGCAAAAGCTACATCTTTAACAAAGTGAGAATTAGTAGCTAGGTGACAGCATTAGTTGAAAATGTAGTTCAAATTAAACCCAAGCAATATTGAAAATTACAGGATCTCTCACTTGCTTTCAGAGAAAAAGGTCAGTTCTCCAACTGTTGACAAGAAGAGAAAAAGGAGCTTGATATTTAAGTAAAATTGCCTAAGGCTTTATGGAGCTGTGGAGGAAAACTGACAGTACCACAGGCCTAGTGACTGCTTGGAATTAATAACTGAACATGTCAATTGGAAAACATAAAGAAAAAGGACGAGAAAAAACTACTACTATGTGAGTAGTTCTTTACCAAGTAAACAAAATGCATACAGCGTCATTCCCAAACTGGCAAACTTCAAAAAGGACCATGAGAAAAATCAACACATTGCCCTCAGGAATGAGAATAATAAAGATTAAAACTGGCAGTGAATAACTGTGGGACAGCAAATGGCATTTCTCTAAATGGAGGAGGCTGGTGAAAACACAAAATTTAGCATGTTAACAAATGATGTAGACGAGTGTCTCTCTAGAAGACAAATGTAATGAAAGGAGAATTTAACCTATTAAAAGAAACCTCAAGGGAATAATTTTATCTCACAACTCAGTGCAGTTCTTCAAATAAGTTACCAGTTATGGAAAGGCTAATGCAATTACCTCCTAATGTTTAGGTAAAATAATACACATTTTTTTCTCATGGTTTTTACTTGCAGAAAAATAAAGACTGTAGTTTCTTAAAAATGTATGGCTGGGACTCTTCTCCAAACTAAGAAAGAAATACAACCCAAAACCATGAATAAATATCATAAGGATGAAAGTATTTCTTATATGAAATGAATTAGTACAATGAAAATATCTAGTAACCTAATAGGATGACCCAGTTTTAAATTCAATACTGTTGAAAACTCTTATTACCAAACTACTTCTGAAATACATTTTCTATGACTTAGTGAATCTACTTTTCTCATTATATTTTAAACCTGAAAATATTCACATTTATAGATTTTTAAATAAGCATGGGAATTATAAAGAAAACTTCCATAAAATAATCACAGAATTAATCAATGAAGAATTATAACTGAAATTATGTCTAAGTTCCTCTGGCCTGCAAAAAAAGTTTATTCTTTCTACTATACTTATTCAGAGGTATAAATATATTAACATAAAATCACATACATATATATTTATAAATTATGTAGACATATGTATAATTGTCTAGATAAGTCTTATTTCTGCAGAAAACTGTCCATGGTGGAAGCAGTGTAAGGACTGGAAAACAGAAATTCTTACCAGCCAACTTCGATAGCTGATGTGCTCTAAAAACATGCCAGGGAGACTGAGAGAGAAAGTTTTATATGAACCTCTCAAAGTTCCTCAAAATTTCTGATTCTAACAACTAAAATGAGCTAAAATAGGAAGTCAGCAAATTCCCCTACTAATCTGTTTATGCCAAAGATCAAAATTTTTAAATTTTTCCATGATATTCATTTATGTTAACTAGAAAAATTCAAGGAACAAGAATCTAAAGAGAACATATTTCAATACATTCCATTGTTAAGAGTGTTCCAAACATGGATCACTAGATATTGACGGGTTAAACAGATGTCCTTCAAAACAACTGAATATTTAGAGAATAAAAGCTATAGTTTTAAATGGAAGCACCTATCCAAAGAAGAGGATCAAATAAAATGTCTTTGTCATCAAAGAGAACAAACTGTATTTGAACAACAAAAATCTTAGACTTTCCCATTCAAGCAAGCCATGTCCAAATTCCTTTAAGGAGAAGAAAAGAAAATCATACCTAGAGTTTTGTCCTTCAATCCTACATGAGTGGAAAAAAGTAAATATTCTGCCTCAGAGGGGTTTTCAGTGCCTGATCATGTTATTGAAAAAGAGGTTAAGCTTTAAAATCATTAACTTCATATACAAAGCATGAGAAAGGCATACAATCAGATAATCATAAGTTGTGAGCTCCATTATTTATTGATTCATGCTTTATTTATTTCCTTGCTTTCTCCAGAGACTATACAATTAGCCTCTCACCTGCTAATTGGATACCTGGTTTCATGCCTCTAAGCATTTCAAATGATATTTATTCATAAACTAAGGTCAGGTTGCCACCAAATACGAAAATCTTCATTGACTTTTACAAATCAAGTTACTTTCAGGTTGGAGAAGCAGATTGGATAACCATTTATAGCGTAATTCTCACTAAGTTTACCAAAGTGTCAACTTGAAACCTTTGTAGGCTAGTTACACTATATTGCTATCAAACTACTATCTTACAAAGGCAGGCCATGGAACTCAAGGGCAAATGAATAAACAGTGACAGATTAGCACAAAGAAGCATACAAACATCACTATACCAACTCCTGTACTGCTCAAACATATTGTCTAGCCAAGAGCCAGTGTACAAATGTACTACAAAAGATTTGCCCTCCAGCAACCAAACCTGAGGAGGTTGCCAGATAAGTTTATTTCCTCTATGTTCCTTTAATATTCTCAATGATAGCAATTATTATTGCTTATAATTCCTATACATGTTGTTCTTTTTAGTCTGTGAATAGTTTTGAGAATTTTTTTCTATTTATCTCTCTTATCCCAGGACCTAAACAGAGTAACACAACATAGGTTCACAACAGTTCTATGTTAAAAAGAAGAAAGAGGAGGAGGAGGAGGAGGAATGATAAAACCTTTTAAGTAATTAAAATACCTGAGCATGCTTTGTGCTAGCACCAGTATTAGGAAATTTAAAGGATATAAAGATGAACTGCATCTAAGTTATACCCTTAATGAGATTACAAGAATTATTATACTATAACATAGAAAGTAATGAAAATACCAACATGAAACTTTTGTGATGATGTGGTTAAAAATGAATTCATTCACATCTGTGCTAGTGTTAAAGAGATATGTTATGTGAAGACAAAGATTTCCTACTTTACTTGAGTATACTCACTTGTTAGGCAATACAGGAATTGTCATTATCTTATGAAAAATCTCTTTGTAGTAAAAACCAATGCATATACTGGATATGGTAAAATGAATCCAGAAAGCAAAATAGACAATCTTAGATCTAGTCTATGTTTTATCTCATATCAGCTCACTGGCAATCCCAAGCAAATGACCAACATCTGCTATTCATAGACAAATCAATCCCATCTATTATACCTCTTGAATTATTGCTTTCTTGGTACACGAATGCAATCATGTGTAGAATAACCTTCAGGAAGCAACTAGAATAAATACGTTGAGAAAACACTAAGGGTTTGGAGATGTGATACTTTATATATTAACCACCAAAATAAACAAAATTAGAGGATTAAAATTTTTCACACATATTAAGAAAAAAGTGTGCTAAAATTTCTATAGCAAACACCAAGTGATTCCTTCAATAAAGGAAGGAATGTTTTACAGGAACAAGGTCTACTTCTTTATTCACATCTTCATACATTTGACTTTTAGTACAGGAGCCACCAAAATTAGCATGCTTTGACTTTTAAAATTTACCCAGAAATCAAAAAACATGAGATTTATTATAATTTCTGACATATCTTATCCTCAAATATTATTCATTTACCTTATACCTTAGTGTTAAGGGTTGTGTCTAGATGTCTTGCCAAAGCCTCATGCAATATAGGTGGGTCTTTTCAGAGGTGGCTGGATCTAGATTGTGTGATGCTGATATTAAGTGTGTATGGTTACTAAATGTGATTGGTTTGGCATAGTTCTGGATGTGGATAATGCGAAGGCCCACACTGGGTGTAAGTGTTACCGGCCCTAAGGGCATATAGCTGCATGTAGCCTGGATATAATAATATAATACAATGAGCATCTGTTGTCACTCTCTGCCTTGCTGCCTTCTGTCTGCCATGGACTCATTCTCCTCAGTGATGCTCCTCTGCCACGCCACCCTGCCTCGGACCAGCCAACTATGAAATGAAACCTCTACCGACTGTGAGCTACTGTAAATGTTTCCTTTGGGTGTCAGGTATTTTGTCTCAGCAATGAGAAAGTGACTAAGATACTCAGCAAGAGTAAGTCCTTTAAAAATTGTTGATCAGGAACACTGTTTTAAAATAGGGGACTACTAAAAGTAGTGGCACATAATTGTGATTTTAGTAAGTATACTATCTCCCTAAATAATGTCCTTAGATTTGTGAATATATTATATTGTGTGGCAAAAGAAATTTTGGAAATTAACTAAATTTATGAACCTTAAAATAAGTAAATTATTCTGGATTGCCTAAGTGGGTCCAATCTAATCACATTAGTCCTTAAAAGCAGAGTTTTCTCTGGCTGGAAGCAGAGAGAAGCTGAAAGAAAAAGACAGAAAGAGAAAGAGATAAAGACAGAGAGAGAGAGATTAAATGCCTGATAATAATTTAGTACATCTTTGCCTGAGTCTGGCTCCATGGAAAATAAGAGAAGGAAGTCAGGCAGCAAGCAGGAAAGAGTATTATGTGACTAACAGCCAGTAATGGAAAGTAGGATGTCAGTTGTACAGCTATAAAGAACTGAAGTCAGCCAAGATCTCAATGAACTTCAAATTTACTCATGGAGGTGACTCTGGATGAGAGAAAGACCCAGACAAAGTGACAGTTTTATTTCAGCCTTTCAAGACCTTCAGAGAAGAATTCAGCTGAACTAAGGTCTATGATCATTCTGATTCATGAAATTCTGAAATAATAAGTGGATTTTAAGTCACTAAGATTATGATCATATGTTACAATAGCACCAGAAAACCAACTGGAAGCCCCATTTCTGGAATCAGACTTTCCAGGTTCAAAATCCAGCCCCATTTCCATGACATGACCTCAGAAAAGTTTTTAATCCCAAACCATTTGGTCTATGGCATTACTGATGAATAGTACATAGGTACATGAGCAGAGGGCAGGGCTGAACTCCAAGAGCAAAATAATTCCGGAAACCTCTTTAGCCAGTGATTTAGCAAAGACTCAGGGAATTAACAGACAGCTGCCAGAGGAATCTGCCATTATTAGGGAGCTACCTTTGGTCAAGTGCATAGCCACTGCCAATTTAAGATCCAACAGAGGCCAGGGGATTTAGCTCAGTGGCCTAAGTGCCTGCCTGGCAGGCGCGAGGTTGTGAATTCAATCCTTGGTACTAAAAAAAAAAAAAAGAGAGAGAGAGAGAGATCCAACAGGGAAGGAAATAGAGAAAGATAGATAGAAGACAGACAGACAGACAGATAAATAGATAGATAGATAGACAGACAGACAGACAGACAGAAATAGAGGTATCTTCAGGCTTCTGGTCTCCAGTCAGTACGTCCAACTGGCTGATTCCTAATAAGATACAAAAAGCAAAGAATGCTCCCTCAAAAGAGCACTCTAGAGTACAAAAGAGGGGAGGATGGGATGAAGACAAGAGATACAAAAGAAGAGTATCCATGATCTTCCCCATCAGCCAGCATAATATATTCATTTAATTAGGAAAAATGAGAGGATTGGTTAAAACGAACAGTGAAAAGGAATCAAAACAGGATAATAAGAACTCCCTACTGTTGCTCCCAAGGGCTGAATAAGGTACCGGATAATTCTACTGCTAGTAACTATGCTAATCTTAGCCTTCCTCCAAAGTGGCTCAGTGGTGAAGTTTTGAAATAGAAAAAGGGAACTCTTTCCCCATCTGAGTATATTATACTCAGATTTTTACCATTAAGTATGATGTTAGCTCAGTATTTCTTTTTACAGCAATATTTCCTTTCATGCCTAGCTTGGTGAGAATCTTTATAATAAATAGACATTGTTTTATCACATATTTTGAGAAAATTACACTGTTTCCCTTTGATAGCTTATTAATAGAGTGAACTGGTGAATTACATAGGTTTCTAAAATATAAATCTAATTTATTTGCCTGGCCTAAATCCCAGTTCATTAGTATATATTATCCGTATTGTATATTCAATTTTCAATATTTGATAATGATTTTTAAATCTGTTTATAAGAGATATCAATATGCGGTTTTGATATGTTACACTGTCTCTGGGTTTTAATATAAATAAAGCCATAAAATAATCTACAAAATGTTTCTACTTTTTTTGTTTTTCTGGAAGAGTTTCTGTAGAATTTACACTATTTTCCTCCAAATATACTTTGCAAGAATCTACCAGTAAAGATATTTAGGTTAGGAGTTTTCATGAAGGGAAGATATTTAACTCTAAATTCAATTTTTTAAGTACATTTTGGACTATTCACATCATTTTCTGTTTTAATAACAGCATTACTGACATAGCCCATTATCATTATAGTTCACCATGTTAAAGCACACAAATGAATGGTTTTAAGTAGATTAACAGACTATGTAACCATACCACTATTTAATATTAATATATTTTTGTTGCCCTAAAAGGAAATTTTGCAACTACTTGTAGTCGCTTTCCATTCCTCCCTTTTTTTCAGTCCTTAGCAACCAACCACTAATCTATGTGCTTCTGTATCTATGGATGTGCCTATTCTGGATATTTCATAAATGAAAATACACTTCACAAAATGCTATTTTATATGATTTATAGTCATAAATGAAATCATATAAAATAGCATTTTGCATCTGGCTTCTTTATATTATATAGTATAGTATTTTTAGAATTAACCTATATTGTAACATATATCAGTATTTAATTCATTTTTGTAGCTGAATCATAAATCCTTGTGTAAATACAGTAAATCCGTGCTTAAATACAGTAAAACTTTGACCTGAGAGTAACTTGCTCTGTGAGTGTTCCACAAGACAAATACTTCTAATAAATTTTAACTTCATAAACAAGTCACGTCTTGCAATGTGTGTCTTGCAAAATGTGATACCAAATGCCACATGATCGTAACTGAGCCATGGTTCTTATTCTGTTTCTGTTTCTGTCTCTGTCTCTCTGTCTCTCTGTGTCTCTGTCTCTGTCTCTCTCTCTCTGTCTCAGAATCTCTGACTCTCTCACTCCCACTCTCACTCTCTCTGTCTCTCAGATTATGGGTAGTGGTAATTGTCTCCCAACACCATCTCCAGAGGAGGAGGAGAAAAAAAAGAGATTAAGGAGATGTGTAAAATGTGGGAAACAGTGCAAAATTTTGTAGGAAAGTATCACTCAAATAAGACTGCAGCAGTGGGAGTGATGAATCTGTTTAATGACAATGCAATGTCATATTTCTGTGAAATTCTCCAAAAGAGACAAAAGCAAGTGTCATTGGATAGGTTCCTTGTTGAAGTTGCAAAAAGGATTCCACTGGGCCAATAGATAGCAGAGATTCCATTAATGATAGTGAAAGTAGTTCTACATAATGACCCTCCTTTCCCTCACACAAACCATGAAAGTTTTCAAAGGTAAGTGTAGGTAAATTTGTTTAGTTTGCTTTATATTTTGGATGTCTTTATTATTTTGTATTGTATTACAGTATTGTAATCATTTTTATATAAATATTTTGTGTCACAGAGCAAATCATCTGAGATTTCATTATCTCTTATGAGGAAATTCATTTTAATATATAAGCACTTTGGGTTACAAGCATGTTTCTAAAAAGAATTATGCTCACAAACCAAGGTTTTACTGCGTACTGCATCACATCCATCCATTCATCAGTGGGTGGGCACTGAAGTGTTTCCACTTTTTGGTTATTATGAGCAATACTGCTTTGGATATTCATACACAAATTTTTATAGACATATAATTTCAATTCTCTTGAACATATACTAAGGAACAGAACTGATGCCTTATATGCTAACTCTATTGTAAACTGTCCAGGAACAGCCAAAACAATTTCCAAAATGCCCACAACACTTTCCATCTCATCAATGTCTTTCAGTGTTTTTCAATGTCTTCACATCCTCACCAGCACTTCTTATGTCCACTGTGTATTATACTTTAGTCACCCCACTAGATACTAAGTGATACCTCACTGTGGTTTTGATTTGTGCTTCTTCAGTGACTAATTATGTTGAGCATCTCTTCAGTTACTTATTAACTATTATTATTTCTTCTTTGCAAAAATGTCTAGATTCTTTGCCCATTTTTAAATTGGGGAACTTGTTTATTGCTTTTTGTAGATGATGATGATGGTGATGGTGAAGACAGTATTCTGCTGTAAGAGTTCTTTATATGTCGTCAATATCAGCCTCATGTCAGCTATGCAAATTGCAGATATTTTAGTTCATCCTGTGGGATGTCCTTTCATTTATATTGTAATACTATAACTTAGTTTTCACTGTATTTATTTTGCTCATAGCTCACTTATTTTTCTCCTGGTTACTGAATTGTATTTTCCTAGTTCCTTGTATGACTAATAGCTTGCATTAATTTTATTGTATGTTGGAAAGCTTTCCACTCTTCATATTGGCATGTGGAGCAATTCCAAGTCTTGCACAACCTGCAGGATTTCCTACCTTTCACTGTCTAGGTTTTTTTTTTTTTTTCTTTAGGTGCAGATTAGTATTCAACCAAAAACTGAAAGAACTCTTTGCATGTATCTGAAACTAGCTGTGCTATTTCCTCCTCTTTCATGAATTCCTCTGAAAGTTAAAACAGTTCTAACCTCCCTATATATTGAACCCTGTCACCTGTACTGAAAGAAAGCTTTGAATTTGTTCTGGAATCTCTCTCCCTGCCTTGTGTCCTAGAAACTGTCTCTTGAGTCAGATAACTCTTATATCAGATAACCTCCAGATAGTTATCAGAGGGCAGTGGTAAAGCCTATCTCAATTGTTTTCTTTATCACCATCCTATGGCCCAGACACACTGAAGAGAGGAGAAAATCAAGAAGACCAAACAACAAAATCTGAAAATGGTTTTGCATGAGATTTGATAGTCATAAACCATAAATAGCATGTTAATAAATTTATTGCTGTTTTCTTTTTAGTTTTAGTTTCCTTTTTCCAGAAATATGCAGCAGTATGAAAGATAAATTACAAGGCAAAAAAGAGGCTGGGAGCTTGAAGTGGCAGGAAAATTGTTGAAAGGGTGAAGGACTGCATTTTAAAGTAACCTCAGAACCAGCCACAGTCTAAGGGCGTATCAGTGAATCTGAGTAATGACACAAAGAAAGGAGTTAATGGAGATGTTAGATTTGGAAACTTAAAAATCTGGTAATAATTATTTCAGGAGTAATATTAAGGAATTCAAAAAAGGAGTTTTTTGGTACCAGGGATGAAACTCATGACCTTGCACTTGCTGGGCAGACAGTCCGCTAAGCTAAATCCCCAGCCCCCAAAAAGGGAGTTTTTATGGGAAATGAAATTAAACAATTAAAAAGAGGATAAGTTATGGAGTTTATGACATTTAACTAAAAGCACTATGACCTAAAAATGTTTCTCTACTATGTTTATAGACACTCTGCTTTATTTACTAATCCTACATTTATGTGATGAAAATAAATTGAAATTTGGCAAAACAGTGATATTTTTAATTGTTTTTCAGCTTATCTAAGTCTTCACTGATCAGCAACTTCCTTACCATAAAGTTTGCCCAATTCTTGGTTCTCTTGTTTGGCTGCAGCACAATTCAATTCTGGATCCATCAAACATCTATTTTAAAACCAAGGCAGGTGTACTTAATTCAGTGTGTCTATGAGGTTTTGGCAGAAGAGTCAGAAGGCTTGAGGAGCTATTCCAAGAATATTAACGTCTTTGAACAAATGAAATAAAAAGGTGACCCTTCCTTAAGCAGATACTTACAGCAAAGAATTTTAAAATGACAGCTTCTTTGCTCTATTGCTAATAGAAACAATTTCTCTTCAGAGATACCCTGGGCAAAAATATAATGAGGATCTGGGTGTGGTGCCCCATGCCCATAATCCCAGGACTTGGGAGGCAGAGGCAGGAAGATCACAGTGAGTTCAAGGCCATCCTGAACTAACATGCGAGACCCTGTCTCAGAAAAACAACAAAAACAGAACCAAGAAAAAAATGAGGAGCGATAATTCCCCAAAACACAATATTGTATTTTCTAAATGAAACAGACACTGAAAACTGGCATGTTTTTCAGAGGAAGACTATAATTCTAAAAACTGCCCAGACCTATTAATTCTGAACCTTAACTAAGGAAGTGAATTCAAGTTACATTTAAACTAGAGTATTGAAATCTTCTGATTAATCAACTTTTCCTATCTGGTAGCAAGGCTCCATTAGAGATTTTTCAGTATGTATAAGTCCCATCTAGCTATCCATCCACAAATTATGACCTCTGAAATAGTGGTAAGAATGTCAGCAACACCGTATTACATCCAACAGTGATTTTTTTTAAATTTTCTATTAACTAGCTTCTACCCCTCCATGACTATCCGCTATCTAATGAAATAATTTTTTCAAAGTTATAAATGACTTCCTGATCTCATCTAATATTGCAAAAATATCTGTTTAGGCTTATTTTAGTAATGCAAATTATTGAATCAATATTTTTATGTTTAATGAATGTGCAGCACTTAATAACTCAAACTCAACAACCTATACAAGCTTTATAGATGAGGAAAAGATTTTTGGCCAGTGGTAATCTTTCATATTTAAAGATATTTTCAATATGCGGCTACCAAGTATATCACAAATTAAAAAATGTGTAGTTAAATAATTTAACAAAGTATTTGCTACCCATCGAGTAATGTTGGCATAGGGATGTTTGGAAATACCAGAGATTCAGTGACATTAATTCACCATCATGTTGAACAGATAAGTATCCAATAAATTTCTAGTAATTTTCATAAAATAAAAATTTATAAGAATCCCTTCAGAACAATTCTAAAATTTACACTAAGACATTTCCAAGGAAAATCTTTTTCATGTAACACGATCCAATTCTGGATCCCTCAAATATTTGTCTTGAAAACAAAGCAGATGAATTGCTATTCATGTTTCCAAAGGTAGAATTGAATCACTTCCCTTATTTTTCCATCACCTGAGATAACTAATAGTATACTTTTATTTTCTCCATAAGAGTTACTCAACAATCAAAGATCAGCTGTTAGTTCCTGATGTAAATTTAGTTACCATTTGGGACACTCACATAGAAAGCTGTGTAGTATAGAAAAGATTGAATGGGGAAGGAAAGAAAGAAGACAAAAGTAAAAGCAATGGATTTTGGTTCCATTTCTAGATTAGTGAAAACAATTTTGATTTCTCTGTAACTCATTTCCTAATAATATGAGTAATACATTTACTCATTAAATATTATAAGCACATCCCTGTGAAAGAAACTGGGCTAGACAGTAGTCCAAGGGGATGAAATCAGAAATGACTCTTGTTTTAAACAGCATAGTGGGAATGAACAAAAGTGGCAAGCAGCATAGCACAATGATGTAACAGTTTCTAACAGAGGGTGTTAATTAAAATTTATTTCACATTTCAAACAAGTGTATCATGATATGCAACATATATGAAAACATAAAACAAAATATGTCACACAAATGAAAATCTGTCCTCTATCTCCAACAGTGCCTGCACCAGTAGCAGTCACCTCATAGAGTCCACTTAAATTTGCATAGTTAAAAATGAAGTATAATGAACTGTCTATGTTAGATATCAAATGAGTACTTCTTAAGTAAATTATCTTGGTATTCCCAAGATATAATTATGTTGTGTTTGCATGAAAAAACATGAATGACACAGACGTACATATGCTTCTCTATGACACAGAAGGCATATATCTATGTTCTCTGTAAAGGAATTATACAATTGAAGTGAACATAAATTATTTTTTTAAAATGATGTCAGCAGTGAAGAAAAATAGGCATGGTTCTCTCTGTGATAATTTAGAAGAGATGAAATGTCTAAGTTCAGGTTGCTTTTATGTACCACTGCACATATTTATAAAAAAATTACCAGTCCCAACCTATTCACAGATCTACCAAGGAAAAGAGGGCATTCTAGTTCTCTTCTCCTAGATCAATCTAACACAAGCTTCTGCAAGGTAATAAGATTAGAAACTCTTTTCAAGCAGTTATCAGCCTTTCCAGAAACATTTATTCAGAGATAATTGATATAATTACACATATAATAAAATTTCTTAAAATCTACTCCTGGAAAACACATTCAGACTAATATGTAATGTGGTGTTCATTTACAAGTAATAAAATCACATTTGCTTTCAATGCTCTAAAATTCTGTTTCACACTAGAGTTTCCCCTAGTTTGTCTGATTAACCAGGTTTTAAATGAATGGTTTTGACTAAACTCATATATAAGCAGTATTAGATCACTGTCTTCCAAATAAATACAAAATATTTTCCTATTTTCACTCTCACATATTATACAGTCCAAGTCACTTAATCAATATCTTATTGATTCTTATGAGATTACAAATTCCTGATCCCTTTAGGATCTCTATCCCCAGATACATAACAAATGGGAAGTTGGGGACAAAACAGATGGAGAAAAACTTAAGTTCATTAGGCAGATGTACCAGGTGTTTGTTTCTGCCAGAAACAGACACAAATGTAAGGGGAAAGAATGCTCCAGAATCCCTGACCATTATGTACTTACAGCTGTGTGTGCATGTGATAATGATGGTAATTAAATTAATGTGTCCCTCTCTGCTATAGGACAGGTCTGTTATTTCAATCACACATTTAAACATTTACTGCATAAAGGCTCAATGGACAACTTTATTAATAATAATGATGCTCATGTTGAATGTAATTAATCAACACAAAAGTATACCAAGAAAAAAAATGAAAGATGTCCTTAAGTTTTTCTAGAGAAAGGAGAGGAATAAATGGATAGGCAACTAAATAAATGTTTATATCTGAACTTTAGACACTTTTAAAAATAAATGTTTTTAGTCTAAGAGGGAATTTACAAAGTGGCCTATAATATTTATGTTATAATAATAGTCCCGCAATTTCAGGACTAATGAAATCTTATTATTGAAAACCAAGCAGAGAAAATATAAAAACATTCTATATCATTTCTATGACAAACAGTCCCTTCTTTCACCTCCGTACAACATTAAATTGTGAATATCACAACGCACATGATCTCTACCCACTTATTTCTTCATAACAATGACCAATCATTCACTTTTTAGAATAGTACAGTTCTATTACAAGTTCACTTTACAATCATTAATTTTCTGTTATATATTTCACCTTATCTTCACCCTGTGCACAAGGACATTCTAATTTAACATGACCTCTTTCTTTGACAAGTTTGCAATCTACTGAGGAAGAACTAAGCATTTTTCATTATGTACATCACACTTACCTTCAATATTTTTCTCTAATGTCAAAGGAAAGGTGTCCTTCCAGTTAAAGTTAATCATTTAATTTAAACACTCAATATAAAGTCACTCATATTTTCTAGGGCTCCACTCCATGTATTACCCCTTTTCTCCTTTGTATGTTCAACCTTTCCACTGCCACTTTTTTTACAGCATACAGTAGAACCCAAGCGCCCTCCCACCCTATTCTTTACAGCTAAGCAGCTTCTTCTTTACTATGTATGCTTCTGCCATAGCACTATCAGAATATGACAACTTTCTTTCCTCTTTCCTTTACCATCAAATTTGTAACTACAGCCTACTCACCATCTTCCCTTCTTTTCTCTCCCAGTCCTTCTTCAACCCCCTATAATGCCTTTGCCAAGGTTGCCAGTCACCAACACATGCTGAATCTAATGGATACTTTTTGGGATTTTCTTCTCTCTCCTCTTTAGTTCTGGAAATACTTACCTGTATTTCATTAACTTAATTTTAAGATCTCTATCAGTTAGTGTTTTTCTGTTTATGTCCTGTCAACTCCAGTTCCTCAAACATCCCATTTTAAATCATTTTGCATCACATTGCATATGTCTTGTATAAAATTTAACATAATCTATCCCAGCACTCGGGAGGCTGAAGTAGGTGGAGCGTTGTGAGTTCGAGGCCGGCTTGGGCTACAACGCGAGCGTAAGGCCGGCCTGAGCTACATAGTGCGACCCTGCCTCAAAAAACCAGGGCTGGGAGTTTGGCTCAGTGCCTTAAGTGCCTGCCCTGGCAGGTGCGAGGTTGTGAGTTCAATCGCCGGTGCCGCAAAAAAAAAAAAAAAAAAAAAAATTTAACATAATCTACTGATTTTAAAGGCTTTTAATAACTCTGTGTGCAGACAGATATATACTTCTGTATATGTGTGTGTGTTTTCTGTCATAACCAAATTCTTAATCAGACCAAGAAAAAAGACTAGTTATGTTTCTGAAAAAGTAGGATGCACAAAAGAAATGATACTATTATTATATCCATTAATAATAATAGGAAATTACTATTCTGTCCCAAGTTACTGTATTTACATGTATCTTAAAGTATAAATATTTCTGCACAAATCATTCATATTTCTAAATGAAGAAAGTGTTATAGTCACCATGAACTTTAAGACAAAAAAGAATACAAGTAAGATAGTAAGTCAACTTAAATTCCTTTCTTCATTTCCTATTTCAGTCAACAAATATTCATCATCAAATATTCTTGTTTCTTGAGCCAGGGAAAGAACACAGTGTTAATAACTCTGATTTATTTTGGATACATAAAATGTGTCTGTGAATAGTGCATATTCATTGTAATAGATCCCAAAGACTACAAAAAAATAGCATAGAGAAAAGGAAAAGGAAAAGAAAAAAATTATATATATATATACACACACACAAAAGATAGCTAAGATAATACAGCTAGTTTCTCTCATGAAGTTTATTTCTCAAAGGGAAAAAAAAAAACTCATCTACCAAGATGATGAACATGATTGAAAGTCCATGATGGGAGCTTAGAATGGGCCATCCTTAATCTACAGTCACCCTGCTGTGCCCTCACAAGAAGTGACTCACTGATAATGACATAAAGTTATGCTCAGGCTCATCGTTAAAACAATGGTTATTTTTGAATATTGAATATTTAGAGTATTTCTTGATCCCAAAGCACAGCAATTTGAATTTTTTTAATTTTTTGCTGTTACATTTGGTTTTAAGAGGGGATGGTTCCAAGGTAAACAGAGCCAGTCATTTGCTAGTCTGACACTCTATCACTAATTGTCCTTACTCTATCATTCTTCTTAAAATATTCATATATTTATGCATTAACCAATATCATATAAAAGAAAAAATGACAATATAAGTAGGACTGAGGTTACAAAGTATATTTTTAAGCTGCTTCAGGATCAACCTTGGTCGCTTGTTTTAAAAAACTAATTAAAAACCAGATTCTTTAATATCCAGGAAACCTATCATATATGATAGAGTAAGAGTCTATACTTTAAATGTCTTTTAAGATGATCCTCATACACACTAAAATTTAAGATCCCAATGTGTATTCTTATTTTTATGGAGTTGACTTTGAAAGAGAAGTCAGAATAAGAGTTTAGAGCTAGAGGACATTGCCAAACATGTTTCATTTGAAGAAAATAGAATACAATTAGAGAAGGTTCAAGATGCCTGCCAGGGCTACTCACCTGAGAAAGCATCAAAGAAGCAAAGGCATTCTAGAATGAAGTCCAAAAGAGACCTAAGGGACCTAATAAATCACATTGTTTACTGTCTACCTTTTTAAGATCAGCGTGACTGTCTCTGTTCTCTTTCGAGTTAAAATAACCAACTCATTTCTCTTCATTCTGCTGCACTATAAAGCTTTCATTTCAAGCATCCAAGTTGGCCCAGATATAATAATAAGGCCATACCTTGGAAAAGAAATAAAAAAGAATAAAACATGAACCGAATTTTATCTCTTCCTCAACTGAAGCTTTGATCTATGGATAAAAATACACTGATAAAATTGTGAGTGATGTTCTGCTTTAAAAATTCCAGCAAGTGAAATGCAATTTGACAATCAGGAAAAACAATGCAAAATTTTTATTGAAAAGAGATTTGAGGGTAAAGTTTTCTCATGTGAACAACAATTTTTGATGTGTGATTTTAGTTCAATTCTAACTGCCATTCCACATGCACAAATATTGTCGTCACTTAGGCTTTCTTTCTCTAAATACATTTTCTGATGGAGGCTGTTATAATTCATCTCCTACAGAATGTGCTAATTCTATCTTTTTAGTTATAAAATAAAATTACGCTTGGCTTTGGAAATATGTTTCATATCTTGTGACTTATAATTATTAAACTTTGTTTTCTTCTCAACTTGATGGAGGGATTAATAAAATACCATAATAAAAGAAAATCTTGGAGTCCATTCATATTACAGCCATAGATTCAACTAAAAAGCTAAGACTAAAGTATCTTCCTTAAATGATTTATAAGGTTAACAGTGGAATCAGTGGCAATATGGTAATATGGTAATAGTAGTTATTTCTTGCTATACAACAAACACCCTAGAACACAGAATTCTATGTACAATCATAAATTATTTCAAAATTCTACAATTTGGACTTGGTTTAGTTAAGGCCTTCTTCTAATGCTCTCTCTCTCTCTCATGGTCATGAGGGGGATCTGATGGAAATCAAAACTGAAGCACTGACCCCAAAACACTAGATACTGACCCAATCTGTGATATGCCAATTACTCTTTCTGCATCTCTCTCTCTCTCTCTCTCTCTGTCTCTCTCTCTCTCTCAATATTGCAGAGGGAATTTCAGACCTCCTACCTAGCCCAGCTCACAGCACTTACATACTTCCTGTCTTTCTCTAGATCACTCATCCCTGAGCCACACCCCTCTTCACAAATTAATAAAACCCAGGTTCAGCCCTGGGTCAAGACCTTTGTTCTGGCTAGCCATCGTTCTAGCTGGGTTTAGGACCCCCTTGGCTCCTCACTATTACAAATATGCCTTAGTGTCTTAATTCTCGCTGTGGATTGTACTAGAAGTGGTAGATTGGAACTACTTATTGGAATTCCAATAACTTTTCCTCTGGACTCCTCTGGACCCCAACGAGGTCCAGAAGGGCTTCCCATAGTCTGGCTTCAGGATAAAAGAGAAGTAGTACAAGTTGGGTGCAGTGGTTCACCTCTATAATCCCAGCAATGCAGGAGGTTGAAGCAGGAGGAACACAGATTCAAGGCCAGACTGGACAACTTTGCAAGAAACTGTTTCAGAAAATACAATAGAAAGGGTGAGGTGTAGCTTAGTGGTCAAGTGTCAACCTAGCATGCTTGAGGTCCTTGGTTTGAACCCCGGTACCACAGAAAACAATAACAACAAAAAGGTAGCAAGACAATTGTAATTCCAGAGAGCATAAATCTGCACCCATGAGTTTGTTATTAAATTATTTAGGCATATTGGTCATTCACAAGTCAAACATTGATCTTAGAAAACAAAATATTGCAAAAAATAAAACCTAAGTGCTAATCAGTTTTTAAAGCCCCCTTGAATAATGTATCCTCACTAAGAACACTTTCCAGTAAACCCATTCCAGTATCTCTATCTAAAGAGACATTGAAAAGTTCTGAAAACTTAGTGGAACCTAAACTCCTCTCTTATTGAGCTATCCTCCCCTCCTCAAGAGCTGTTTGGGATTCCTCACTGCACAGTAGCTGAGTTCCAAGCTAGAATTCCAAGACAATCACAAAGAAGCTGGTCTGCTTCTTATGCCCTGGACACGCACATGATATAATGATGTTTTGCTACAGTCAGAGTGGACCTGCCCATATTAAAGAAAAAAATAGATAATACCTCTTGAGGATAAAAGTGCCATAATGATCAAATATTTACATACTTGCACTTTTTCACTTTTAGAAACTGTAGTACTTTAACTGCGATTGGTAACTTTAGGTATATTTGTAATTCTTGAATCATAGATTGTGCCCAAAGTCCAAGACAAGCAGTTCAGAAGCTTAATGATAAGTCAGCATCTCAAGCCTATGGAAATGATGATGTTGTTAAAAGGCTCTCATCCTGGAAGTTAGGAGATCCAAGAGTTAATTCAGGGAGAGTAAACCAACTTGCTGTGTGATTAAAGCTCCACAGGTGTCAGCTCCCTCATCTACAATGTGAAGGAATTGAGCTAGGTGACTTCCAAGGCCTTAGACTTATGATCCAAATAATTAGTTACCTAGTTGGTCTCTAGTACCTATCTCTTATACCTAACAGTCTAGAGCCCATCTTAAATATAAAATTTTCCTGCCTCTAAAAATTCACTTCTAGTAACAGGAAATTTCACCTGCCACTACCACCAACTTGGAGAACAGACCTGCCTTCCACAATTTCCATCAAGGGTACTTTTGTTGTTCAGTTGCCACAACTGAGTAGGAAGGGAAACGCTAGGTTTAGTAACAGATCTAAATGTGACTTAGCTTCCTGTCCCTTCTTAAGATTGACTTGTTACAGACTGAACTTCAGAATCAGGCTTAATGTTTCTGTTCCTAGAGTAATAGGTGCTGTCCTTGATCCTGAGCGCTCTCTGACCTTCATATAACAAAGGTTGTCACAGAATTTCCTGATACTCTGACTTAGAATTCCACACTACCATCAGGTCATTGGTTGTCATGTTTGTCTTCTCTGTCTTCCCCTCCTCAAACCAGCCCCTAGCAAGAGAATCCACTGACTTCTTGAATTTTTTACCTGATTTTTGCTTCTATCTATAAAAATAATAACAAAATCTTTCCACAGCTTCTTCTCTAAGGCAGCTTGAACACTCCTGTTATATGATATGTTTTGATAGGAGTTTTAATCAGACATATAAAGCTAATTTAAGTGTCAGCAATATTTTTCTAATATGCATGTAGGCATACTTTTCATCTGATAATAAAAATGAAATATAGAAGATAAAGAATTACTGTGTGGGAGTAAAGATTGCCTAAGAAAACACTGCAATTCATAGTGAATAGCCATTTTATATGACTGACATTGTATTAGTAATTATGATAGTTTCCCTTGTCACTGAAAAGGTAAAAAGGCTGAATGCACAGTTTATGATACAAAGAAAGATTCACCAAATATTTCACATAATGAGTGTTAACCATTTCCCATTTATTTTTAAAATTACCACCTGCTTTTAAAATTAATATATCAAAAGTATCTAAAAATATTAGACATTCTAAAATACAAGTTATTGACAGATGTGGATATCATCCGTAAATATCCTTCAAATGCAACATGTTAGGCTCATCATATTTCTGTATCATGTGATAGACCAGATAGAATAAGCAAACTGACAGAATATCATTGACAGCTCATTCACTTTTTATTCATTAATTTCTTAAATGCTGACTATTGTTCTAAACTGCTACTAGAACTGCAAAATAAACTTGCACAACATACTGAAAATGCAGTCCAGTTTCCTCACCATTTTAACCTGTTATTTATATACAGCCCTTGCCAGTTGAGTTTGTCATCTTGATTGCCTTGTGAGCAAAGTAGGCAGTTAGTGAAGCTTGTTTTTGATGTGCATCGGTGGCTCAGGGAGGTATGACCCTGAGTCTATATCCAGTGTCTGATCCTTTCATTTTCGGCCTTCTCCTGTGCTCTGATTCCTGGGCCACTTCAAACTAATCAGCTTTGCTTCACCACACCCTTCCTGCCATGCTTCTGGCTTGACGCCAGTCAACCATGGACTTAAATCTCTGAAACTATGAGCCGGATAAACCTCTCCTGTTTTAAACTGTGGGTGTCAAGACAGTTGGCCTAGCAACATGAAAGCTGATCAATACATAGACTAACTTTATAAGTATTTAAACATTGTAAATAAAACATCTTAACACCCTCAAAATTATAGCTGGTATTCAAATTATGAATTGTCTCTAGCAAATGGTCTCTTCCATTTATTTATTTATTTATTTATTTATTGTACCGGGAATTGAACTCACAACCTCACACCTGCCAGGCAGGTGCTTAGGCCACTGAGCTAAATCCCCAGCCCAGTCTCTTCCTTTTAACACAGACATTACATCACCAAGACTGAGAAAGCAGTCTTTCTGTAACCCAAATAGTACTCAGACTTCTTCCCCAACTATAGAATTATTAAACTTTCACATGAATAAAAAGTCAAGAAAAAGTTCACTACTTTCATGAGTCAGCCACATTATTCCACTGACCAGTCTTTAAAACTGTTGTAATTTTTTGTGTATTTTCAGTAGAAAAATTACTGGACCAGAAAGCTAAGACCTTCAGCAACTATGTGCCAAATGTAGCCATATCATGTGCTTGCCCATCTCAAACTGAAGATGCAGGGATGGTTCTATATCTTCACTAAGTAAAAGTTCTGGATCTTTCCTACAGAAATAGGTACCCAAAACAATTTATGGATGAAATTTCAGGAAATGGAAGTATTTCTTACAACTTTCCCATGTTGCCTTTAGCATATGCATAATTTCCACTTTAAAATATCGAGGCAAAATGCTTTCTAAAACTCTACGAATAAATAAAATCTTATATTAACTGTTGCTTATTTACATAGTGGGTCTAAGTCAGCTACACTAATTTCATATAATTTTCATTCTTTGTAAAACAACAAAATGATAAGTACTATTCTTACAGAAGTTGCAGAAGATGGCTATTACTTCCTAAGGTTTTTTAAAATTGTTTATCTTATTTTATATGACCCAGTTAATAAACACTGCAATCCTTCCTTTGTCTTCATTTGTGTTGATTATTTTCTCATATTTGTTTATGTAATGTAAGGTCAAAACTGGAGTTAGAAATTTAAAGATTTTATCAGTGTTAAGGCTAGTAGAAAGATAATTTTCAGAATCCTGCTTGCAATATATTCTAGTAAATAGTGTTCTAAGATTTGGGGGGAAGTGAAGTTTGTGAAATAGTTCAAGAATATAGAAAAATATTTAATATAGTAAAAATGAATACTTATGTGCCATTATGAAGTGATGTATAATAATATTGCATTATAAATGCTTCAGGGCTCATATTGTTTAAGAAATAAATGTTTGCCAGGGATTTAGCTCAGTGGCAAACGTACCTGCCTGGCAAGCATGAGGTCATGAGTTCGATCCGCAGTATATATAAAAAAAAAACAAATGTAGCTACAACTAAAGTACAATCTCATTGCTTTTTATTTCTTCAACAGACATAAGCTCTGTCCTAGAATTACAGTGTAAAAGAGATGTAATATACATTTTTTTGACTAAGAATTTATATAAATGACATGTTCTCTGACTATTCACTTGAATATTATTCTTTAAGGAATATTTTGTTTTTGAAATTTAGATATGTTTTTAAAAGCAGATTAAAATAGTAATTTTAATTGTTATGGAATATTCCTTCATAGCTTATTTATCTATTCTGCTTCTGAATAGAGCAACTCGGTATTTTTAGAGCTAAAAACAGTGCAACAATCAGCATGCCTGTCCAGGTGCAAGGGTATCTCAAGGATAAAGTCCTAAAACAGTACCATTAATTTCATATGCGTCTATTCAACTTCAATAATATTGATTAATTAATCTGAATGGAAGTTGTAACAATTTTCACTTCAACCAGTATGTAAGAGTTTCTATTTCCTCATATCTCAACAGCTATTAATATCATTTAATGCATTTTTCCTGTATGTGACATATCTACTCATTGGCTTAATTTGTATTTTCCTAGAAACCGCTTTTCACCGAGTTTATCCACAATTCCGTGATGTTTTAGTGAAAAAAAAATGAGAAAATAAATATAAACAAAACTAAAATACAAAGACGTGAAAAGGAAACTAAAAACATTATTTACAGGTAATGGTTTATACTTAGATAATCCAAAAGAATACACACAATTTTGGCTATAACAAGAAATGCTAAAACAACTCTTAGCATACCTGTAAATGTTATTTTAATTTTCATTGCAATATTTTAAATAAATATAATTTTTTAACAATAGTAACAAAAATGGTGATATTTGAAGGCAAGAGTATGCAAGACATTTATGAAGCAAAAATGAAACTTTATAAAATCATTAAAAATTTACACAAATAAATGGGGAGACAAGCATTTTTTAACTCTGCCCACATTAATCTACATTGCACTGCCTCTCACATCACCATTCAAACAAGATGTTCTTAAAATTTTATTATTTTACCATCATGTCCATAAGGAAGATTATGCCTTTCACTAAACAATGTATCATCTAATTGATTTAAAATAATTTTCACGTGAAAACAATTCAAGAACTGGTAAGTTTTAAAACAACAATGTAAGAAATAAAAGCTATTATCATCCTAGGAAAAAAAATTGTACCTACACTCTTTAGTTAACGCAGGGCCTGGAATTCTGGATAAAATTTGAATAGATATGTTAAGGGAAAAAGGTCATTCTTGCAAAGTAAAATGGCCTGAACACAGTACAGACACGATTCACAGCCTGGGCAGGATGACAAACTCAGCATTTGTGGGGTCGGACAGAGATGGAGCTTATTTCATCACATGCCGACATTCCAAGCTCCAAGCTCTAGCCAGGAAGAGTCTCAAGCAATTTAGTCTTCATTTATCACCATATATAGCAATTTGTGATTTGGAAGCTATTTCTAGGGTAGCATCCAAAGTTTTGAAGAATAAAAAATAAACATAAGCATATTGTACTTCAAACTGTAAAGACTTAAATAGTCTTAGGCGTTTGAACTTCATTATAAAAGAATAATGGGTAAATTTTTGGTCAAAAAAAAATATACAGTACATACTGATTAAGAATCTAAGAATCCTTCAAAATAATCAGCATACAGAAATGACAAATCTTTGAGGATATAGAAATAATAATTAAAATAATTTGATCATTATGATGTCTATATGTATCAAGTTATTATACTATACTCCATAAAAGTGTGCAAATTTATATGTCAATTTTAAAAAGAAAAGTAAAATAGGTGATGTTCTGTTGTACATAAAAATGCATTTTCTTTCTCTACCTTCTTCCACAATGTAAATACAAATTAAATCATACTGTACTCCATAGCCATTATTACACAATTATCATTTGTTATTAAAAATAAAATTTTTTAATTTTATTTTATTTCAAAGATAGTAAAATCCAACAAAAGATAACAGAACAATCAAAACAAAGCAGTAGAACTGGCATGGAACTTCAAAGAGAAATACTATGAAAACAATAGCTACTATATTGTATCTTGTTACTTTCAGAATAGTTGACCATTCCATCAGGCATAGCAAAAACAAACCAAAAACAAAACACAATAAAACCAATAAAAACAGGATGTGAAATGAAGAAAAAAAAAAGGAAACGAAAATTAAACAAAATTAAGCAAAACAATGAGAACAATATTGGGGCTCAAAGATAAAACAGAGGACAATCCCACATATTTGCCATACTACACAATGTCCTCTACCCAAGAAATGCTGAGACCGCTGGCACCAGGCTTGTAAAAAATAAAATTAAAACGTTAAACATAGCACAATTTCCTCCAAAGGATACAAATCTGTAACTCATTGTTGCATACAACTTTAACAGTCTTAATTTTATCCTTCTCTTGACTAGTAAAAGTGTAGCTGAGATAACCGCCACCAAATGGGCCAAGGTTCACCGCTCTCCCAAAGCTGACACTCCATCAGTGGCCACTATTCATTCAAGTGAGATCTTAGGGGGCATCTTCTCAAACATTGGTCCAGTTTCTTAAAGAATATCTAACTCCTTTCCTAACTTAATACTCATTACTATCTATCAAACAAATAAAGAAATTAAAATTATGTGTCTCAATTTTATCACAACATTTTAAGAATTGCTCATCTGGTAATGTAGACTTTTTTAACAGCGTTTCTTACATGTCATATGATGTTGCATTTCACGATATGAGTATGAACTTTTTTGATAACTAATGTCCTCAAAAAAAGAATCTTGGCAAAAATTTAAAATTAACATCATCTTATCACTATAAGACTATTAGAATGTGAAATTCAAATGATGAATGATCGATTCTCAGTAACACAAACCTTCATTTGAAGAAATGCACTCTCCACTCATAAAAAGATAATATAGAAAAGTCAGAAGAATTCTTTGTGTATACGTGTACATACTTCAAGCACACATGTTACTTTGTAGTTCTTTCACTTATTCTACTTCTTGCATTAGTAATATTTATATGCAAAGTGAGAATCCTGTGTTCACAAATTTCCATTCAGAAATCAAAACTAAATGCTAATCATCTCTCACAATCTCTTAGTCTTTTATTTCTCAGAACTGGGAATTGCCAGGGTCTTTTTGCTGAGCTACATCCCTATTCCTTTTTATTTATTTTTTCTTTGAGACAGGGTCTAAATCTCTGGAGTCCCTGACTGGGGTCAAACTTGCAATCTTCTTGCCACAGCAGACTATGCATTTGCTTTTATTGCCTTGCCTCCAAAATGTTTCT
>RJWM01020388.1:0-37276 GCA_004363535.1 Dasyprocta punctata
TTTGGGAGAATGGCCATTTTCACAATGTTTGTTCTTCCTATCCATGAACAGGGAATATCTTTCCATTTTCTGAAATCTTCTTCGATTTCCTTCTTTAGAGTAATGTAATTTTCTCTGTATAGATCTTTTACTGCCTTTGTTAGATTGATTCCTTTCTTTTTTTTTTTTTTTTTTTTGCGGCACTGGGGATTGAACTCACAACCTCGCGCCTGCCTGACAGGCGCGTCAGCTGCTGAGCCAAACTCCTGGCCCTGGTTTTTTGAGGCAGGGTCGCACTGTGTAGCTCAGCCCGGCCTTGAGCTCGCGTTGTAGCCCAAGCCAGCCTCGAACTCACAACGCTCCTCCTACCTCAGCCTCCCGAGTGCTGGGATTAAAGGCATGCACCACCACGTCCGGCTTGTTAGATTGATTCCTAAGTATTTCTTTTTTTTTTTTTTTTTTTGAGATAATAGTGAAAGGTATGGTTTCCGTTATTTCTCTCTCAGTGACTTTGTTGTTTGTGTATAGGAATGCTATTGATTTTTGAGTGTTGACCTTGTATCCAGCAACCTTACTGTATTTGGTTATTACATCTAGAAGTCTTTCAATGGATTTTTGGCTGTTTTCTTTGTAGAGTATCATATCATCGGCAAATAGTGATAATTTTACTTCTTCCTTTCCTATCCTTATTCCCTTTATTTCTTTCTCTTGTCTAATTGCTCTGGCTAATATTTCCAGAACTATATTGGATAGGAGTGGTGATATTGGACATCCTTGTCTTGTTCCTGATTTTAGGTTGAAAGTTTTCACTTTTTCTCCATTTAATAAGATGTTGGCTGTTGGTTTATGATATATGGCCTTTATCAGGTTGAGGTAGAGACCATCTATTCCAATTTTCTGTAGGGTTTTTAACATGAATGAGTGTTGGATTTTGTTAAAAGCTTTTTCTGCATCTATTGAGATGATCATGTGGTTCTTGTCCTTGGCCCTGTTGATATGGTGCATTACATTTATTGATTTGCTTGTGTTGAACCATCCCTGCATTCCTGGGATGAATCACACTTGATCATGGTGTATAATCTTCCTGATGACTTGCTGTATTCTACTTGCCAGTATTTTATTGAGGATTTTTGCATCTATGTTCTTTAGGGAGATTGGCCTGTAATTTTCTTTTTTGGTTGGGTCTTTCTCTGGTTTTGTTATTAGGGTAATAATTGCTGCAGGAATGAGTTAGGGAGACTTACTTCCCTTTCAATTTCATTGAAGAGTTTGAGGAGTGTTGACATTAAGTCTTCCCTACATTTCTTGTAGAATTCAGCAGTGAATCCATCAGGACCTGGGTTTTCTTTGATGGTAAGGGTCTAGTTACATTTTCAATTTCATTAGCTGGAATTGGGTTATTCAGCAGTTTTACATCTTCTTGATTCAGCTTTGGTAATTCACAGGTGTCTAGGAATCTGTCCATTTCTTCTGTGTTAAAGAATCCATGGGAGTAAAGGTTTTTAAAGTAGGTGTTGATGATCTTCTGTATTTCCACCGGGTCTGTAGTGATTTCACCCTTTTCATTTCTTATTGCATGAATCCGAGTTTTTTGTTTCCTATTTTTGATAAGGTTGGCTAGGGGTTTATCAATTTTATTTACTCTTTCAAAGAACCAACTCTTCAATGCATTAATTCTTTGTATTGTTTTCTTAGTTTTCAATTGCATTAATTTCTGCTCTGATTTGATAATTTCCTCTCTTCTTTGGGCTTTGGACTTGACTTGATCTTCTTTTTCTAAAAGTTTGAGGTGCAGCATTAGGCTGTTTATGTGTGTTCTTTCCGTTTTTCTGATATGAGAGTTTAGTGCTATAAATTTTCCTCTGAGCACCGCTTTCATTGTGTCCCACAGGTTCTGGTAATTTGTATTAGCATTTTCATTCAATTGTAGATACTGTTTAATTTCTTCCTTAATTTCTTCTGTGACCCATTGATTGTTTAGGAGAATATTGTTTAATTTGCATGTGTTTATGGGGTTCTTGTGTTTTTTTAGTCATTCATTTCCAATTTTATTGTGCTATGGTCAGATAATATGCATGAAATTATTTCAGTTCCTTTGCATTTACTTAAGCATGTTTTGTGGACCAGTATATGATCTATTTTAGAGAATGACCCATGTGCAGCTGCAAAGAATGTGCATTGTAATGTTGATAGGTGGAACACTCGGTACACAACAACTAGGTCCTTTTGTTCACAAATTTAATTCAGTTCTGTGATTTCTTTGCTGATTTTTTGTTTGGTTGATCTGTGTCTCTGTGACAGTGGGGTGTTAAGGTCCCCCATTATAACTGTATTATTATTTATTTGGTTTTTCATGTCTATTAAGATTTGTCTTACATAGTTGAGTGCTCCCTTATTTGGTGCATATATATTTATGATTGTAATCTCTTTCTCTTGAAGTTTTCCCCTAACAAGTATGTAGTGACCTTCTTTATCTCTTTTGATCATTCTTGGCTTGAAATTCACATTGTCTGCAAACATAATAGCTACCCCTGCTTTTTTCTGGGTTCCTGTTGCATGGAGTATTGTTTTCCAGCCTTTGATTTTTAGTCTGTGAGTTTCCTTTTGAGTGAAATGTGTTTCTTATACAGAGCATATTGTTGGATTTTCTTTCTTAACCCACTCTGCCAGTCTGTTTCTTTTTATTGGTGAGTTGAGACCACTTACATTGACTGATATAACTGATATGGACTCATCCCTGTCACGATATCTTTCTGTTGTTGGTTTTCTACATTTTCTGTTTAATCGTTTGCCCTGCTTAGTGGTTTCCTTTTGTTGTTGTTCTTAGGATTGCAGCTATATTTGTCTCTTTGTAGTGTGTCTTTCAGTATGCTTTGTAGTATTGGTTTGGTGGCCATAAATTTCTTTTGTTGTTCTTTGTCATGGAAGTATCTTATATCTCCATCAGTTTTTAAAGATAGTTTTGCAGGATACATCAATCTGGGTTGAAAGTTGTTTTCTTTCAGGATTTGAAACACTTCACTCCAAACTCTTCTTGACTTAAAGGTTTGTGTTGAGAAGTCTGGTGTGATTCTGATAGGCTTTCCTTCATAGGTGATCTGTTTCTTTTCCCTGACAGGTTTTAGTATTTTCTTCTTGTGCTGTATTTCTGATATCCTAATTATTATATGTCTGGGTGAAGATTTATTTTGATTATGGTTAATTGGGGTTCTGTATCCCTCACTTACCTATATATCAGATTCTCTTCCCATGTTTGGAAAATTTTCTGCTATCATTTTTGTGTGTGCGTGTGTGTGTGTGTGGCACCGGGAATTGAACTCATAACCTTGCACCTACCAGGACAGGCGCTTAAGCCACTGAGCCAAACTCCTAGCCCTGTTTTTTTTTTTTTTGAGGTAGGGTCACTCTATGTAGCTCAGGCCAGCCTAGCGCTCGCGTTGTAGCCCAAGCGGCCTCGAACTCTCAACACTCCTCTTACCTCAGCCTCCTGAGTGCTGGGATTAAAGGTGTGTGCCACCATGCCTGGCTCTGCTAGTATTTCTGCAAATAGTCTTTGCAGGTCATTAGTATTGACCCCTGCTTTTTCATTGATGCCTATTAGTCTTATGTTATTTCTCTTGGCATCATCTTGCAGCTGTCAAATTGTTGTTTCTTGGTTCCTTGTTATTTTTAAGAGATCTTTTCTTTCATGATTGTAAGCTTCCATGCTGTCTTTAAGGTCTGAGATTCTATCTTCAGACTCATTCAAGCAGTTTTGCCAAGTTTCCATGGAATTTTTAACTTCCTGAATATGCCTTTGAATCTGTTTCATGCATTTTATTTGTGTCTTATTTTGTTCATTCAAAGTTTCCATCATTTTCTTATATTCTTCTATTTTTTTATCTTGATCTTCTTTAGATACACACAGCATTTCTTTCATAATGATTGTCATTTCCTTTTTTAGCTGAGTGATTATTTCCAATTTGACTTTCTCTATAGCTTCATTGAGTTGTTTCTTTACTTCATTTGCTATCATTTTAGAAAGTTCAGTTCTGTAGCTCCCAGTGTCTTCCATTTCATTGTCTCTTGGGTTTGTTCTCAGTGGGCTGGGGGATTGAAACTGCCTCTTGCTCTTTCGTTTTGTCATTTTCTTCTGGGACTTGTGTGGCTGGGCAGGCAGCCTCCCGATGAATTGCACTGGAACACTGTGCTTGGTAGAGCTTCAATCCTCCAATATCCCCATGGCTAGCCAGGGCACACCCCCAGATTATGGCGCTGGACCCTTGTGTTCTGTGGTCTGTGAGGCTGGCCGCGTGTTCCCTTGATGTACTTTGTTGGGTTGCTCTGGGTTGCTGGGCTGTACAAAGTTTGTATCCTCTGTGTAGCTAGCAGGGTCACACCCCTGGAGCTTGTTGCCAGGGCCTAGAACCTGGCTGTGTAGTGTTCAGAACCCCCGTAACCCAGGTGGCTAGCAGAGACACACCCTGGGGGTGTGTCACTGGATCTTCAGCCTGGCAGGGAGGAGATCAGAATCTCTGGGACCCAGGCAGCTAGACAGAGCACACCCCAGAGTGTGGCACCATCAAGACCTTGCATCTGGCTGTGAGGAGTTCAGAGCCTCTGGAGCACTAAGCAATCCTGGGTGAGTCCCAGGCATATAGTGCCAGGGCTTTGCTCCTGGTTGGGCGGGGTTCGCAACCTCTAGGACCTGCAGCATCACAGCTGCACCCCTGAACAATGAAGCTTGTGCCTTGTTCTCTAATGGGCAGAGCTCAAGTTCTCTAAGGCCCTATGCTGACTATGCTGGCTGCCCCCTGATGAGAAGCTCTGGGGCTCTGGGCTGGGCTGGGCTCGGCTCAGTACCTCTGTGTCCTGTGAGGCTGTCCAGGCATTCCCCTGATGGTTTGTGCTGAGTTCTGGGCTGGGTAGAGCTCAATCCTGTGTGCAGCTAGTGAGGGCACACTCCTAGATTGTGTTGCTGGACCCTCTACCTTACTGGGTGGGGGTCAGAATCTCCGGGACCTAGGTGGCTAGGCAGAGCACACCCTGGAGTGTGGCACCACCAGGACCTTGCATCTGGCTGCAAGGAGTTCAGAGCCTCTGGAGCACGGGCTGCTCTGTAATATTTTTAAGTCCAATGCAAAACATAGGTTGACTCAATTCTTGGGGATATCCAAAATTTTGGAAAGATAGAAGAAAGGTTTTCTAAATGTTTTTAATTGTATTTAATCTGTGTAAACTTTTAGAGCTTAGTGTGTAGGATTCTGAAGAATTTATAAAATTTCCATGCTCAGAGTGGAACTTAGTTTTGATTTTAAAAATGTATTCAATTCAGGAATGGCAGAAACTCAAACCCATTATATTTCTAACAGACAAGACATGAACCAAGTCCCTAGGGTTGATATACATCGTTTGTCTGTGTGGTAACCTCATTTGGAGTAACAGCCTTAAGACTGCTATTAAACATTACAGAAGAAATACAGAACTGTTTGGGACTTAGTTGCACAAGTTTTCAACAAATCTTACCTCTGTTTGCTTTTCTATTCTTAAATCCTATATCTAGGTAGCTAAAGGAGATGCCTTACACTGAGATTTCCTGTCTTATATCTGCAAACATAGGCACATCTAAAGATTTTAATCAGTTTCCCTCTTTACAGTTTCCCAAAATGTAGATTACCAGCACTGGGGCAGCTGCATCATAAATCATAAGGAAATTTTCTTACCTAATTAGTTTAAACTAGTCCCTTTTCCCAAACAGGTGATGTGGAAAATGATGGAGGAAGGGAGGAAATAACAAAGCATGGTCTGTAGTTGCAACCCAGAGCACCCTTATTGGCATCCTGAATTGATTTTGCATGATAGAGATCATTAACACAAGTCTCACATGTGTTTATAATAAGGATTTTAACACTTCAAGGTTTCCAGTCTCACCCAGATGCCTGATGTGTGAATCAACTGACATGAGGTGGAGAAAAAAGATGCCATTATACTGTGACTCAGTCTGCCATCCCCAGGCACCTGGGTCTGAGCTCAGCATGAAAAGGGAGCAATAAGAAAAGCTAAGGAATCTTTTCAGTGAGAAATAATAAGTAGTACTTGAAACAAAGATGGAAATGAGAGAAATTTTCACTGCTTTATTTGCGTAAATATACCTAGATCATCTTTGTCAGAGTTATCAGTACTCTAAAAGTAACAATCACACAGAGAAATGATGATATGTATTGAACCACTTTTGTGGGCAATGGACATTGATGGTGTGGGTCCTGGAGGAACACAACCAGCAGCAAAATCAGATGAGACAATTCTGACAGACTTGATCACCCCTACCTAGAAGACCCCCTTTGTAAACTTTTTACTTACCATGGCAAGTATATGAGAGAGAGCCAAATGTCATTCACTGGGCGATGTAGTTAGGAGGTGGAGGATTATGAGTCAAACCGAATTTAATGTGACTTTATTTCTGTATTGATCACTTGCCTATAGCTGGGGAAAAAATATTTGACATGCAAAATTTAAAGCAGAAGAGTTTTATTTGGCTCACATTCTAGTGTTCAGTCCGTGGTTGGCTAACTCCAAGGCAGAAACAGAATGGTGGTGAAAGGGAAAACTGTACTAGGAAAAATTGTTCTTTTAAAAACTTGGTTCTCTTTGAAGCTATCTAGCTCTGTAACTGTTTTGTAGCTCTGTAATTGCTTTCTTGACCCCTGTAGCCATGACAGCATAACCACACCTGATTGAGCCTGATTGTACTAAGCTTTGTGGTCATTAATCTAGTGTTGTAGCTGATGATCATAAATCTAGCCCTGAAACCAATGATCTCACCCTGCTAGCTAATCAGAAGAACTGCCAGGCTAGCCTGTCCCACCTTTGTAGCCCCTGTTTATGCCTCATATGAAAGTGCTGGCTCACAGACACTCACTGCCTGGCTTTTGTTGGAAGGTATTCCAGCTAGGACCACGAGTGTAAAATAAAGTTGTTCACTGCCTCTTGACTTTCTCGGGTGTCGTTCCTTTCCTGGACTCAGTTTTGCTGCATGGCAGAAGAGCACTGCTCAACTCTTGCAGCCCATAAGCAGAGAAGGGAGGGGCCAAGGACAAGAATTCACCCTTCCAGGTCACTGCCCCAGCAACCCACCTCTTTTTTCCAGGTCCCATCTCTAAACATGAGATTTGGGGAGATATTTTAGATAAAAACCGTAAAAATTTGTTACCCCTGAAAAGTGAAATTTCAAGAATGTGAGCCACATATATAATTTTCTTTATTGGTTCACAATCCTATGTCATCTTGAAGTCCTAAAGTAAATAGTAAGTGTAAATGCCATGTATCTCTTTTCTACCCTTTCTACCTTTTACTCTCTCAGGGTGTTGTTGTATAAAGGGATTGGTGACATGATATACAAAGATGAAAATAACGTATCAGGTATATGATGTGTGCTTTCTTTAGCACACACAGGTAACAAAAGTCCTCTGGCATAATCAGTGCACCTGCCCATCTTATCATTCAACCAAAACACTACCATTTTTCCTCTCTGAGCACCAGGTCCAGCAATAAAGTACTCACACAAAGTGAACTAGACAGTCCCCTAAACATATACTTGTCTGATGGAATGAATTAACCATTGTGACTGGAGTATTTGTACTTTCAGCTAGATGGCTCCTGGAAAACAAGATAGACAACCAGTCTTCTTGTATCTTTCTCCTCTTAGTAGGAGATACCCCAACACACATCTGAATTGCCACCAGAACAGGACATAAAATAGAATCAGCGAATCTGTGACACTTCCTCAGCTCACCCACTGCCAATGTGGGACAGTATTTTTGTATGCACAGGGGTCCAGGGGGTAGGTGTAGAGTGTATACAGAAGCCCTGGAATCAAGTTTGCAGAGAAAAACTGTTCTGTTCTGTGGTTGGACAAGTTAGCTTTTTGTTGCTATGACCAAATACCTGAGAAAAACAACTTAAAGGAGGAAAGATTTATTTTGGCTTATAGTTTCAGAGGTTTCAGTCCATAGTCTGCTGGGTTCATTGCTGTAAGCCTGAGATGAGGCAAAAACATCACAGTAGCAAGACATGGTGGAGGAACACTACTTAATTCACGCCAGCCAGGAAGCAGAGAAAAAGAGAAAGAAAAATAAAGAGCTAGAGACAAAGGAGCCAAAGATTAGATGTAGTCCCCAAGGTTCCCATCCCTATGATCTACTCCCTTTAACTAGGTCTTGCCTCCTGTTTCCCTCACCTCCCATTAATACTTTCAAATTAGACACTCAAGAGCGTATCCACTGATAAACTTAAAGCCTTTATGATCCAATTATTTTCTCAGAATCCATCAGCAACTAAGCTTCAACACAATGAGCATTTTGGCGGACATATAATATCTAAGCAATAACAGTGGGTACAATATTAGTCTGGGTTATTTATGCCCATTCATGCGCAATAAAACCTTTTACTTATTGGTAGTTGAGTATAAAAGACTTAACATACAGCCAAACTGAAGACAAACCAGAACACTTCTTTATGTTATAACACATGTAAGTCATTTATTAATAAAAGTATTATTTTTTCAGGAATTCAAATTGTGTACACTGATGATCTTAAAATATATACAACACTACTTCTAATATAGAAAATAACAATTTTTACATACTTCAAATTTTAACTTTTTTTTAAAAATTGCATTTTATATATTTTTAATTGCTTAATAACAAAAGGTCATATAAATTTAAATTTAAGCTACTTTCAATAGACAACAATGTTCCAACCCAGAGGGTAGCTGATGGTCTCAGGTAGGGTCCACTGACACTATTCAATTCACGCTAACCTCATGTCTAGGTCATTAAACATCTACTGAGAAAATCTCAACCACCCCAAGTACATCATCAATTTTGTGATTGCTCAGAAGGTTTTTCAGAGTTGAAAGAAGTGTTTATAACACTTAATATGCACCATTTCTAATGGGGGAAAAGCCCCACTCTCCAATCAGTGTCATTCCCCAAGACCTTCTATAGGCCCTTAGTTACCAAGCTATTTTCTAATTCAGCTACTTTTCCATCACCTCAAACCTGGGTTCATCAAAATATTTCTGGAGAAAGCTAGACTCCCTTTTATAAAGAAACTTTACTAAGAGTAGCTTCAAACATGAGAATTTTTCCATGTGATCACCATCTACAAAAATAAATCAGCATTCCGTTCCCTCTCTTTTGCCTATCTCTACTGATGAAACATTTATTTTTATAAACTGAAGAACTCTATATTTTAGTTTCTAGCATATTGTCCAGTATCACTTTTTCTTCTTTATATGCCATCTTACAGTTTCAGAGAGGGAAGAATGAAGAGAAAGTATCCTCATGTGCTTCCTGAAGGTCATGTATTGTGACTGCCAAACTCCATTGGTTCTCCTAGGTATGCCTCTTCAAGATTTGACACATTCTCTCCTCTTTTAAAACCACATTGAAACCTCAGTTAATGTGACAATTGAACTCATTTTGTGTGAGGCACTGTAGATTGAAGATTGGCTGGGGAGGAGTAAGAAGACAGCAGTGTGTGTGTGTATTAGAGACAAAGGAGAGACAAAGGTGGTGGGGTGTGGGAAGCCTTACATTGACTTTTGTCTCTCAGTCTTTTCATGATACAGCACCTTACTGTCTATGCAAAGCTTCATCAGTACAGAACCTAAAATGAATCCACAGATGGAAAGATATTACAGAGGTGAGGAATCAGTTAACCCCTGGCACAGCAGGGTTTCCCCATAACCCTGACCCAGTACCATGGCCAGTGCCTTAGTCCACACTTATGCTACATCACTTGTTAGTATTTTGAATACACACTCAGTGGAAAGATTTTAACCCCCTTCCAGCAGTAGCCCTGTGGGCACCATGTTCCCATTCTTCATTCTGTGTCTAATCTACAGATGCTGAAGTGATGAGGTTTCCAGAGTCCAAGCTCCTCTTCAGGTCTTTGTCTGCTTGTTGTGTTTCTCCATTCAGCTCTTGAAGAAATGCCAAGAGATCCAAGGCTTCAGAATCGGCTTCATTTTTAAAAAGTCGTTTTTGGGCAATTTTTTGCAGTTTGACTCTCATCTTTTCTCTCTCCTTTGATTCCAGGTTAATTTTCACACCCTCTATAAAATGGTGGATGGCCTTCTCTTCACATTTCATTTCATACAGCTGAAAATTGCCGTACCGCAGATGGAGCGCTTGTTTAGCTACAGGAGAGAGCTCCTTGCTGAATTCTTTTTGGAAGTAATGCTCTGCTTTCTCAAAGGCACCTTCTTTGTTGTATTGACCTGCTATAGCATAGAGACTGGCAATAAAGGAACAGATACAGATGAAATTACCATTGCTTTCATCAGCTTCCTCTAAATGCTTCACAGCCAGTTCTATTTGTTTCAGTAACTTCTCTCTTTCCCCATACATTTCATTCTCTCCCATCCCCAGCATTTGGAAGACTTGTGACCTATAGCAGCTCCCAATATGGTAATGCAAGTAGGGGTTGTGTGGCATGTGTTCTAAAGCCTTTCCAAGATGTTTTATGGCTTTGTCCCAGTCGTGTTTATTTCGATAAAATTTTGCTGCACCACGCAGTACATCTGTTGCATCTGGGGCTTCTTTTAAGGCTTCCGCAACTAGCTTCTCTCTTTCATCTCCTTTTCCATCCTCTTCTTTCACCTTTTGAAGTTTCAGAGCCAAGAGAACTTTGATATACTGGTTGTCAGGATTTAGCCTGATGGCTTCCCTCAGAGGGTCAATGGGGTCCTGAGACGGTGGCCAATAGTTCAGACGGGAGCATGCAATGGCCCAGCCAGAGGTGAATTCTGGTTTTCTTGGTTTCTTTTCCAAAGCCTTCTCAAAACACACCTTTGCCCTTTCTATTTGCTTTGTTGTACACTTTAGCCGTGTCCACCCTTCTTCACCATCGAGCTCGGGACTCTCCATTCTATAAGGACTAGAAAATTCTGCACAGACCTGTTTTACCTTGTCAACGTAAGTCTGAGCATCCTCGAGCTGTCCCATGTGGTAGTAGATCCATGCATAGTTTCCCCAGGTGACCAGACTTCGGATTTTCGCTTGGCCAGCATGTTCTCGCTTGATTATCTCTTCAGCCTGCTTTAAGCATTCCAGGGCTGCCTCGTTTTGTCCTCTGCAGTGCTTTATATAGGCTGATATATTAAACATTGTGGCTTTAAATTCGCTGTTCTGAAACTCATTCTTGTGCAACACGCTGTCCTCAAACTCATCCAAAGACTTTTCCCCTATCAAGTTCCAGGTGAAATGACATTTTAATTGCCGTAGGCTGCTCTCCAAAGAATTTTCAGTGATCTCACTGTAGGGAAAAAAGAGAGAGATGGGCACTTTGAGACACAGCACCAATTCATCTGTCAAGGAACAAAGTCACAGAAAATAAAATTATTTTCCTAAATTCAAGAGAAACACATTTTCCTCTTTTTCTTTCTTCCACTGTTTTGGTATGTGTTTTAATTCCTGCATGGGAAAGCAAGAGTTTGGGAACTATGGCTGCAGAAGAATTACAGGGAGGGAGGTGGCTCAGTGCGAGCAGAAGGGTCAGTGTCCAGAAAGAAGATGGGTTTTGTGGGTAGCTCTGGCTCTACTAGAGGGTCTTTGCAGGGCTTGCTAAATCTGTGGAAGATGATTTTGGCAGAGATTTGTTTTAATTTATGTACTTTTTAGAACAGTTGTAAGTCTGTTTAATTGCTTTTTGTTTCTCATTCTTACCATGTTTACTTTTATGTTTTTAAAAGCTTAACTTTATAGTTTTCTGATCTCTTGATGTTTTGCCATGCTGATTTTAACTTTCTTGTTAATGCTCTGAACTTCAGCACTATCATATCTTCTGTATTCTTTGTGGTCCTTTGTTTGTTTTTCACTTTTGTTTTGTGTTTTTGGAACAGTGTCTCACTACGTAGTTCAGGATGGTTTCAGCCTCATGATGAAGTCCAGCATAGACTTAAACTCCTGTCTTTTTTTTCCTGAGAGTTGAAATTACACCAGGTCTAGCATCTTCTATATTTTTAACTCCTCAGTTTTCCTTTATCTATCCTTTAAATTTTTTTAAACTTTTTACTGCCTCTAATTATTTTGGCTTTTAATACATCTTTAATAGGTTTTATTGTCTAGTAACTTTTTGAGCTTTTATCAAATTGGTTTTGCATTATCATTTTTTTTAACATTATACACTCTCATTTTGGCCATTGAATTTGCCTACTTCAACCATTTAAATATTGTTTTCAACCATTCTTAAATTTTACTGAATTCCTTTGCTTTCGTAGTATTCTCTTAACTTTACTATTATAAACTTTACTATTATATTAGCAATGTCTTGAATTTTTATTTTGAAATAAAATGTAATCATTTTTTTCCTTTCTACTTCTTAGACTGGTAATTTCTATGTTTAATGTGTGTTGTTGAGCTGATTTATTAATAATTTTGCATTTTTGTCTAATTCTATTGGCATTATATTTTTCTCTGCTAGGGCTTCCTTTTCTAATAAGATATGAGGAGTATTGCTGGAGGGAAAGCTATGAGGAAACTAGCTTCCTTTATTATGGGAAGAGTTCTATTTCCTTTCGGGTATAATTCTCTTTAAAGATTTTCCATTCTCTTAAAGAGTCCCTTCACTGTTGATGCTCTAAGTAAGTAAATAAACAACAACAACAAAAACTAGCAAATATACAAATGAACAAAAAATATGTTCTCTCTGCATTTGAGTTCCTGAAATGTTGCCATTTTCTCACTGAAAAGATTTCATGGTATCTATACATCAGCCCTTTTATCATGAGCAAAATACTCTATTATGAATTCTGATGTATGCAACCAATAGATGTCTGGAAAGTCATACAAAGTGGCCAGCATCAGTTTTGAAATTTATATCTAAGACAGTATTTTTCTTCTTGCCCCATCTCTTTTGCTTTTTAATATCATACCACCCTGAGCCACACACATTTTGGTTGGGCCAAAGTAGGGCCAACCTGGAAATAAAACTGAGGATTAGGGCAGCCTGAGTAGACATTCATGAATTAGGAGCGGTGGTCTGCACACTGGGCATCTGATGGTGATCCTCTTCTGTAGGAATCACCATATCCTATACTGTGTGCTGTAGAAAGTGTGATCAAATGCACAGGAGAACTCGCAGGGTCTGAGTCTCCACTATTGCATCCTAGTTTTAAGGCCCTGAAGACCTGTCTTTTGACCCTGTGAGGCACATGAGGAACTTTAAATCAGTTCCTGATCATTTCTGTTTCTGAGGGCTTAACTACCATCAAAGTAAACAAAAAATAAATAGAAGGAAAAATGGGCAGGGATTTTTGGGGAGAACCTTCCATTCTTTCAATGTCCCAGGCAGGTTTTAGCAAAGAGAAATTAGTAACTAACTCACGGGAAGAAACCCAAAAGAGAGCTTGACTTGGTATCTGACATCCTAATGACAGCATCCTCCCCTTGAGAAGTTCGTGTTCCACCTGAGGTATTTTCCTTCTCAGTGAGGTTACAGAAAGTTTCTTGTAGCACATGAACTCTTCTGCTGCTTTCTAATTTTATAAAAGAAACAGTGATGGAATAGAGCTTATCTCCAGAGCTAAGTGTGGCAGTACAATGGCTATAATCCTAACTATTTGGGAGGGTGAGGCAAGTTTGAGGCCAGCCTGGGTAACTGAGTGAAGCCATCTCAAAATTAAAAGGGCCGTGAGTGAGCAGTAGAGTATCCCTGGGTTCAATCCCCAATATTGAACAAACAAAACAAAATACGGTCAATTGTACATCTCTAGGGTACAGACATTTGATATATACCTTTACGTAAAATTCCTCTGAGTATCCATTCAAAAATCATCTATTTTTGCTGCTTGATTTTGGTTTTTTATTTCTACCGGTTAAGTCAGTGAACCTGGTCTCTGACCTTTGCTTCCCAGGCTCAGACTTGTGAGACTTATGCTACCAATTCTCATAGTTCCAATGGTTTATGCTGCAACAATTTCCTCACCTGCTTCTTGTCTGGATAAATGTCACAGTAACATTATTCACCAGGCTCAGAGAGGCCGCAAAAGTATCCTGGAGCAGTCTCAGCATCACTGAGAAAATTAATTGAAATGTGCGACCTCAGATCTCAGCCCAGTTTAATAATCATATTCTAGGATGGTAGGCATGAGGGGTTGAGCCTAGGAATCAGTCTCTTGCAAAGTTCCATAGATGACTTCTATGCATTCTTAAGTTTGAGAACTGTCATCTAAGAACACAGAGGAAATACTCTAAGGAAAGACCCTATAACTTCAGATTTAAGGGAAATGAGAAGAGGGACTGATTGAATTTGTATTGTTGAAAAGAGATTCTAACATAATTATCATGCTAAAAAAGATTCTAAAGTTTCTAAAGATTTTAAAGATCTGGGTGACTATAAAAACATAAATCTACAAACACCTCAAATCTTTTTTTCCTCTATCAAGTAAGTATAGATACTAGCAGAAAAGATATGATTTCAAGAAGAAGATCAGGAGCCTTGTAGAAGGACAGAAATCCAAACTAACCACTAGGGCAAGTATTGCCAGATTCCAGAACTCTGGACCAAGCCGTAGGCAAGCAGGTTCAGTTACCCGACCCTCAAAGTGGAAAACAGAAAGTTTTCTTATTTCTCACCGGGCAAACACTTCCTCTTCAGAGCAATCTCAGTTTCTGGCAGACAAGTGGATTTTAGAAGTAAGCACTATTTTCTCCATCTCTAATGCATGCCTCAGATAAAAGTACTCTAGCAGATTTATTTTTATTTATTTATTTTATTTTCTTGGGATTGAGTCCAGAGACTTCACACTGAGGTACATCCTCAGCCCTTATTTATTTTTCTATTTGAGATAGAGTCTCACTAAAAGTTGCTAAATTGCCCAGACTGAGGTTAAATTTGCTATCATCCTGACCAAGCCTCCCAGAGTGCTGAGATTACAGGCATGCCTGCCACACCCAGCTCCAATCAGTTTGGAAGTGAAAATATTTCTGTTCAGTTACTAGCCCTAATGTAAATCTGAGCTGAATAAGCTGCATATTAAAGAAAGTTTTAAAGTAAAATTCACTTTAGGTGGAAGCAAGTCTGCATATATCTAACAATACCTACTGAAAAGAAATCTTTTATTAACTAATTATTTTATTATAAACCCCCAACTTAATTCTTTCAAATAGAAAGCAAAAAAGGGAAAGGTCACAAGAGCAATCCCCCGAGACTCCTCTTTGCATGTACTCCCCTGCTCTCCACCCCCAGAAAGAACCTCTATCTCCGCCAGTTTCTGAATCAGACCCCAGCTCTCTGCTTTCCTAAGTGAGCAGATCCGGAGGTGCCTGCAGGAAGCCGGACAGTGTGACTCACAGGAGGAAACAAACGGGCATTGAGAAGACTCATCATAGCTGCAGAGTCAGAGCTGTAGTGAAGCTATAAACAAAACACTAACGCAGAACTGCTTTGCTTGGGAGTATGGCTGTTTACGATTCGCAGCAGATGACAAGATTTGTTCTACATTTTCAACCCGACTGGAGAAGGGAGAAGCGTTACCTCATGATTGCAGTGTAGTTCTCGGCTGGGCCCACACGCTGCAGTTCAGGCTGTTGTGCTCTTCAGAAATTTTTCTCCTCTGCCTCCAGTAGATGCTCGAGACCCGTATATAACAGCAACTTCTGGTTTCTGTTTCTGCTTTCTGTTTCCCTACAGTGGACTTTATCAAACACAAACAAGAACAGGAAAGTGTAGTTGCAGGACTCCTAAAGAAACAAATCTTGTGTAAGAGCCAAGCCTGGACAGTGAGTCAGATGTCCTTCACTTGCAACATTTGTTCTGTGCTTCCGCAACTATGTTACTGAGAGGAGGAAACAAATGGACATGGATAAGATGTATTTCCAAAGCAACTTTCCTTATTATTACCATGTTAATCCATCCTCATCCTTATCACCATTAGGACATTCAGGCCACTATACAGAACAGTTAACATCCGCAGTGTGAGGATTTGAGACTGCTTCACTCATTGTCAAAGCTCCAGTTCTTGCTCTAATATGTATATACTGCGTTGTATGGTAGGTATTCAAAAAGTAGCTCCTGAATGAATGAACACGTGGTTCAAAGCATCAGTGCTGATATCAGTCTATCTGCATTTGGAATTAGGATCTATTTATGCACCATGAGAATCTGGGATAATTATTAAATGTCTCTGCTTTCATCTCTTCCATTAGGAATTGGGAGCAAAACTGCTACTAATTCATAGTGATGATGGAAGGATTAAGTGAGTGAATACACAAAATATTCTTAGAATAATGCCTGGCAACTAATAACTATACGCTGGTATTTGTTGTATTCAAGGTTTACAGGGGAATAGATTTAATATAGGATTCAAAATTTATAGGATTATTTTATAATATTCACCCAAAGAATCAAATGCAGAAGACTATCAGAAATCTGTCCACACACTAGAGACCCGGAAAACTCTAGTTGAGTGCCTGGATATCACAACAGTGTCCTGCATGAGTCCATCTTAAGACCTAGAGTTCATGGCAATGTCCTCCACAAAACCAGCTGGAGGCCTAGAGCTCATGACAATGTCTCATGCAAGTCTGTTTCACGGATCTGCAGTGGGAAGGCCCAAAGACAGTGGTGGAAGCTAGAAAGTCTGTGCCAGTGAAATGAAGGGGTCTCTACCAACAGGCTGAAGGATCTGCACTGGAGTCAGGAAGCAATTCTCAAGGTAAGAATCAGAGCTCCTCCAAAGAGAACTGTAGTCATCCTCAGTGACATCGAGGTCCTGAGCTCCTCTGATGATGAGAACAGCTGAGTTCATATCAGGAAAACCAGCATGACAAGTTTCTCCAGAAGAATCAACAGCACACCATCTTCTGCTCCAGTTTTCCTTTTATGTTGTTGGCAACAATCCTCTGGTGGGTCTTCAACACCTAGTGCCATACTCAATCAATTCAACTGAGTGTTAAAGTTGACCATTAGTTAATTCACCACATTTTCATTACAATGAATAACTAAAATCTAATAACTAATAAGCCAAAGAGACTAGAAGGTAAACTTGAAATTTGCTTTGTCCAGAGCCATAAATCTTCTGATATCCCATGATCCACATAACCACTACTCTAAACCAAACAACTTCTAACATCTCTGTATGCTCTTTGCTTCCATAAGATCCACAGCATTTTAAATTCCTGTGTATCACCTTGGAATTTAGTATTCACACATCACAGGGAGCAGTCATGGTTGTTTGCAATGATAGACAAATGTGTTTTCCTTATTCATATCTGTTAATCATGGTTGTCAACCAGTTGAGTGACACCTATTAAACTGGTAAAGCACATTTTTGGGTGTGTCCTTAGGGTATTTCTATAAATGACTGATTATGGGTCAGAAAAATGAGTAAGAACATCTCATCCTGAATGTAGATGGCACCATCCATTGGCTGGATGCCCAGGTCGAAAAAAAACCTGAAGAAAAGGAAAGTTTACATGATACCCACAGCTAACTCTTCCTGAATAGGTGCATTTTTTCCCTGCTAGCATTGCCTGCAGATATCAAATTCCAGTTTCTTCTGATTTTAAATGAAGACTTGTACTGACAATCATCCAGGAGGCTTTCAGGCATTGAGTCGTGGACTGGGGCTATATGATTGGACCTGCTTGTTCTAAGGTTTCTGACTTATTTTTTTTTTTTTTCTGTAACACTGTTCATTGATTAAAGAAAGGGCTCACTGCTAGCTAAAATTTCATAAACACCTTAAAAAATTCAAGATTGATATTACATTGAGCCTTAAATTTTCAATAGTTCAAACAGACTGTTCTTTATCTGTGTAGTGCACAATAGATGAAACTTAACAGCAGCCATCCCTAGAGGACCAACAGTAAGTCCACCAGGATGCATACAAAATTATACATAATCATTTCTTTCACTGTTTTGTTGTGGAAAAAAAACTTTTATGAAGGAAATAGAAACTCAGCTGATGAATTTCAGACATCATCACCTTCTTCTTCGTCTTGAGAAGATCCTGCCTGGTTAGATGTACTGGCTGAGGCAGCAGAAACTGGGCTTGTTGGGCACTTGCTGCATTTGAAGTCATTTGTTTTGGGCCAACTCTGCTTGTCGCTATCTAGCTTATAATTACTGTTGCTATCTCAATAACTCTTCTTTAGGAATGCCAAGGTTTTCCAAATGAGAACTGGCCTTTCTTCTTTTTAACGCTACCATCTTGCATTCTTGTAAGAATTCTTTTATCTCACTGATGTAAGAGCCAAAGCCCAAACTTTCTAATGCTCTAAAAAAGAAAAAAAACGTATCTACCTCTCACTGGGTCAGGGTGTTGAGAAGAATAAGTGAATATTAAGTGTTTAGAACAGAGGCTGGCTCCACAGAGGAAACAAAATTAGATATACACTGCTACAGTGTCTGGGCTGGAAGAGAAAAGTCAGCACCTCCCAAGAATCAGCCATGCTGAGACTGGGAGGACCCAACAAGAAGCCAACTAGCCAGCCTTTCTGGTAAGTCACACAAGCCATGTGGATTCCAGGAAGAGAAAAGTCAGATAGCACCTCCCGTGAGCCTACCAGTGCACAGGCTGAGAATCAAACCCCACACCCTGCAAGCAACCTGCTGGTTTGGAAAACAGGTTGAGTTGATAGCAACTAAGGTATATAAAGAACTAAATGCTTGTATTGTTTGGTTGATTTTGCAGGTGTGGGGCCAGCGGTCTGAGCATCTCTTGGGAGGATGACAGTATGCAGTATGGCAATTATGGGGTTTTCCTTCTATCTTGTCTTTTAAGTCCAATATTGTTCTCACTGTTTTGCTTTGTTCTGATTAATTGTTTTGCTTTATTCATTATTCTGTTTTGATTGGTTTTATTCTGTTTTGTTTTTGGCTTGATTTTGCTATACCTGATAGAATGGACAACTATTGTGAAGATAACAAGATATACTATGGTAGCTATTGTTGTTTTCCTGGTATCCTGCTTTGAAGTTCTGTGCCAATCTTGCTGCTTTGTTTTGATTGGCTTTGTTCTGTTTTGTTTTGTTGAATTTTACTATCTTTAAAAAACAAAAACAATGTCTAGGCTGTAGGAACCAATAATTAATACAGACTTTTAACACAGTGCCTAGCATCTAAAAATCACCTAATGAACTTGTAATATTTTTCTCACCTTTATCTTTTCTCTTAAATTTAAAAGAGGAGCCTTATAAGTTTGTAAAACCTAAACAGCTATACTTTGTGACATTAAATTTAAATTGAAGTATATTTATATTATATTAAATTTACAAAATTAACAAATTAGCACAATAGAAAATCCTTCAAGGTGACATGAACTACTAGACATTAAGAAAATACAAAGTCCAAGAATTTTTTATTTTTTCTTTGTCTTGCAGGATTAAATATGACAATAGCTACCAACTACTAAAACAAAACTTTGAAAATCACTGGCTGATGGCCACCAAACAAGACAGACAGAGAGAAAGAGAGTGAGAGAGAGAAAGAGTGACAGACAGACAGACAGCAAGTTCCCAGCTTCTTGGACTGAGCAGTTTCTGATTTACCTGCCTCTCCAGACTATAGATAGTTGTTGGGAAACTATTCAGTCTCTGATTATGTAAACAAATCTAATAAATCCTCTCATATCTATTCTATTGGTTCTATTTCTCTGGAGAATCCTGACTAATGAAATACTTTTAACCACAAAGGGATTGTAATGCACATAGATCCAAGGGGGAAATTGGTAATAGCACCAGGTGTCTTTGACATCAGGAAATTACACAGCACAGGTGAAAAATTGTCCTCCAAAATCAAGATTGCTAAGGTAGGTTTCTCAATCTTGGGCAAAGATATTTATCATGAATTTTTCTGCCTAGGCAGGGGAGAAGTAGAAGCTGAGCTTCTTAAATTCTTCCATCCTTTGTTCAGGATACAGTTGCACCTCCCCCCATAGGAAACTAGTCCTAGTTCTGCTTACAAGTTCCAGTATGCCTGTATAAAAATGTAGTTTCAAAATGATGGAAAAAGAAGCTAGGATTACTGTAGGCTTTGTTTTGGATTTTGGAATTTCCACTCAATAAAACTATTGGATAGAAATACTGAAAGTATGACTAAAGGTACTGGGTAGGGAGACAGATAAAGACAGGTTTTACCAATGGTCAGTGTGTTCTAAAGTGCCTAGAGATAGCTTATTTACTGTTTAGAAAGCTGTATGGCCAATGCCTGTGCACAATGCTACCACCATAGGAATGTGAATATGTGATGTGACTTCAGAACAGAAACTAGAAACCAACTTCTCAACTACAGCTTCTCTATTTTGAGAGAAACTTTGTGAAAGTTCTGATTACTCTGCGTATTACAAGTATTTATATATCTTTTCTCTAGAATATAGGCTGAAGGTGCTCCCGTGTCAGCTTGATTTATTGGGAAGAATTTCTTACTCTTCCCAGAATGAAAAAAGTCATCTTGCATAGTTCCATTGGCTATAAAGTAGTGTAATGCAATTCTTCTCCCTTTGTGATCAGCAGCATCAAATGTAGCACTGTCTGGGGACTTTCCAGAAAGACAAATTCTCAGGCCCTGACCTAGACCAACTGAAGCAGAAATCCATGTTAATAAGCCTTAGAGAGAGCTCTAATGCATGCTACAGGAAGAGAACCATGTGATATACTGAATGAAAGTAAAAACACTTTTACTTATGAAAGAATATTTTTCCTTGGGATTTTTTTGGAAAATTGATGCCCTTTTTGATTTGTGTTTTCCTTCTTTTTTTGACAGGGTCTTGCTATGTAGTTCAGGCTGACCTGGGCTATGTAGTCCAACCTGGCCTTGCACTCCTCCTGCTCAGCCTTGCAAGTGCTTGGATTTGTTTTTATGTTGACCCTCTTTTTCACATTTGCTTTTTATTTTGAACTTTTGTCTAGAGTTTTGCCTATCTAGAAGAACTGGAACTTAATATTTATACCTGTTGGAGAAAAAGTCAGGTATCCTAATGGCTCTCTGGATCACAACAATTAACTGTAATTTGTGCAAAATGTGTTCCTGCCTAATAGAACATATTCTCCTGTAATAGACATGTGCTTAATCTTCCAAATAAACCTTGAAAAGTTGATATACTTAAAAAATAAAACAGCTTCTCACTCCTGCTTTTTTAAAAATTGATATAGTTTGGCTAAGTGTCCTCCAAAAGGCCATGCACTAAAGTTTTTGGTGTCAACCCATGGCACAATTGAAATATGGTGGAACCTTCATGAGATTAGTCTAGTGGCTGGAAGTTAGGTCAGCAGAAGCATACTCTTTCAGGGGATTTTAGGATTTAGGCCCTTCCTGTCTGTCTTTGGTTGCCAGCCAGTACAAAGTGAGCAGCTTCTAAAGGCAAATGGGCCAAGCGACCCTGAACTAAATCCTCAAAACTATCAGCCAACACAAATACTTCCTGATTTGACGTTGATTATCACAGGAATTTTGTTACAATAATGGAAAGCTAACACACAAATAAATTCAACCTTATTTCTTTTTACTGGGATTTGAATGTGCCCTCTGAAGTCCAGGTGTTGCAAACTTGGGCCCCCAATGTGGCATTGTTGGGGATGGGTCCCAGTGGAAGGTGTTTGGGTCATGGCTGATAATGAGCCAAAATGAATGGATTAATGCTGTTATTGTAGGTTAGAATCCTTATAAAAAGACAAGTACAGTACTCTTTTTTTCTTCTCTTTACCCTTCTGCCAAAGGTTGACTAAGCAAGAAGGCCACGGCCAGTTACCTCCCCTCAGTCTTGGACTTCACAGCATCTAGAACCATGAGCCAATAAATTTCTATTCATTGTATAATACCCAGTCTGTGGTATTCTGTTATAGTAACACACATGCATTAAGACTCTTTTCAATATTAATTTCTGTTACTGCAGTCAGTCAGTCTTTGACTGGGAACTTGATAGAGATAAGACTTTACTTCTCCATAGTCTTAAGCAGAAAATAAATTTAAATTTGCATGGAAGCAGTTTGAACTCATGTGCCTGTTAGAATTCTGGGAGTATCTGTTTCATTTGTATTCATGTAAGCATTAAAAGATGCTTAAGGAATACAACATAGTAGGTATTATTCTAGGCACTTGAGATACATAAGTACATAGAGATCTCTGTCTTCATGGAGCATACATTTTATTGGGAAGAAAAGACAATAAACATAACTATGGGCTGAACTGTGACCCTGCTGTCTCCCAAAGTTCAGTGTTGAAACCTCAATCTCCAAGGTGACTGTATGCATTCAGAAACAAAGTAATTAAGATAAAATGAAGTTATAAGGGTAAGAACTGAAGGTGAGAGTACTAATGTCCTTTTATGAAGAAGAAGAGACACCAAGCATCTCTCTCTCTCTCTCTCTCTCTCTCTCTCTCTCTCTCTCCTCCCTCCCTCTCCATACACAGAGAAAGAAATGTCACATGGGAACAGTGAGGAAGCAGCCACCTATAAACCAGGAAGAGAGCCCTCACAGAAACCAATCTTCCTGGTGCTTTGATCTTGGACTTTCAGCTTCCAGAGCTGTAAAAAGAATAGTTCAGCCAGCCTAAATGCAAGGGGGCATTTCTTTCCAACCCACTTAAGAGTCATTCCTAGATTTACTCCAGTGTTAGTCCTTCCTGCCCATGTATCCAAAAACATTAATTTCAGTTAGTGAGCTGGATGCAAATAGACATCTATCAGGAGTCCTTTCATAAGGGCAGAGTGTACACAGAGGATTAGTTGTACTCAAATTAAGTCATAGTGAGTTTTTATGCCTAAAGTTGCACTTATGAGCAAAGCGCTATCTGCATCAAAGTCTCAGTTGATTTGTTTTGCTGAGGTGGTTTTTAGGACAGATTTAACATTAACACAACTCAAACATATCCTACTCTCTACCTAGATAGGTACCACTGGGTGTCATGATCCTCCACTCTATTCCCCTGGTCAGTGACCAAACTCCTTATCACAAAACAAACAAACAAAAAAAAAAAACAGACAAATTTCTGAGAGAGATGGAGAAAAATCTGGAGCCAATGAAAAACATGACAAAAAGAGATTCCTTTCAGAGTATACTTACAAAAATCAAAGGGAAAACTAAAAAGGAGAAAATAAATAATTCGAACAAATATGACAAGTATCATTTTTAACAGCTAAAAAGCTCTAATGGTTAAGAAAATTCTAATGCAAGCAGGGTGCTTGAAATTTACTAACATAAATATGAAAACCACTAATGATCAAGTAAATAAAAATTTAATTAAAAAACAATGTTTCAATATCACTTAAAACTCTTCATTGACAATATTTTAAAATCAAATCAGCAAGAACATGGCAAGTTGGACACTCATATGGGAGCATATTTTGATGAAGAACTAGAGCATTGTCACAAGACACATGAGGAGCTTTTGACATAAAAATTTGAATTTTAGAAACATGCAGAACACTATATACTCAGAGGTTGCAATGGCCTTTTGATGTGTCAGATTGGCTAGGCTGCCACCCCTAGTTTTTCATTCAAGCATCAGTCTAGGTGTTGCTATGAAGGTATAGTATGGCCACAATTAAAGTTTTTAAGTAGTTAGGTTTATGTAAGAGAGCTTGCCGTGGGAAATCTGGATGGAATCGCTCAGAGGAAAAGCTTTAAGAGAAGAAAAACTTCAGCCCGCGGACAGCAGCTCTATCTGTGGCCCAGAATTACAGTCTGCCTTCCTCGATGGCTCGCCCTGTGGACTCCACTCTTGCCTTGTCATCCTTCATAATCACATCAGCCAGTTTCTTGCAGTGAATCTCTTCCTGTAGATCTCTCACTGTTTCTATTTCTCCACTTCATCCCTGACTGACACAAAAGTTTACTAAAAGATGTTCACCGCAGAGTTAGCTACAACTGCTGAAAACTTTAAACAAACTAGATCGTAGCCTAATAAAATACACTTAATAGTATTGTAGGATTGCAAATTAAGCATAACTAAATTTGCTCTCGCTCCCTTTTCAAATCACGCTAAGGTTATGTAGCCACAAGAAAAAGAGAAAAGTATGAAATGAAACAAAACCATGAAAAGTCTGGAAGAGTTAGAGAAGTGGTAATTGTTTACTAAACCTGAGAAAGATAACCATGCCATCCCTGAAGTAAATAAAAGCAACCTAATTTAGAGTGTAGAATTATCCAAAGGCTCAGGAATTATATAAAGTGCTACAGGTGTGTGTGTGTGTGTGTGTGTGTGGTCAGCAAAAGACTTTAAAATCAAGAATTATAATTATTCAAGGGAATAGCAATAAATAACAAAGTAGTCACTAAGGGAGTTACACTAGTAAGAAATTACCACTAGAAAGCAGGCATAATGTGAGATGGAGGTGGAAGAATGTTATTTCTCCAACCTTATAGGCCATGTTGACTTTTTAAATGGTATCCATGTATGCATTTTCGTAAGCTAAAATGGAATAAATATGGAATGGAGAGAGGGAAAGAGAGGGAAGAAAGGGACATGAAGGAAGGAAAAAAGAAGGAATAAAGAAGCAAAGAAAGGAAGGATAGAAGAAAAGGGGAAAAGAATAAAGAGAGGAGATAAATTGTGATGCATACATATTTTTCAATATTATTATGAAGCCCTCAATATTCATGCTACTGAAAAAATGTTAATAACACTGGGAAATTCAACATAACACAAGGTGAAAAGAAGATAAAATTAATTAAATGCAGGAAAATAAGACAAAAATTCTTTGCTTTGCAAAACAGGACTGAACAAACTGTTTCAGGACATACATTCTGTGACTGGACTGTGACTTTGTTAGGGGAACTGTTTGTCCCATACTGGTCTTGTCACGAGTGCTGTCTATCTTTTACTGAAAATAGCCTATTGTTCAGTCATGCTGAATATCATGAGGCATGGGTCAGTAACCCCGTAAAAGCTTGTACTTCAAGCTCTTTGCACAGTGCCTTCTCTTGACTGCCTCCCTATCTCCCACAAGATGTATTTCAATAAACTTCTTTCTGCATTTATCTAACCTTGGTAAATTCCTTTACTACCTGTGTCACTGGCCCTCTGCATATGCCTTTGCATGGCATAGGACATACATCTTTAGCTTTGAAAAAATTTTTTCCTAAAACTTTACTTTATGAAATCTATCTGTATGTAAATAATTATTCTACTCTGGTATTTCCCCAAAATTTCTTTAGTGTGCTTACTGTATTTACATCCTAAAAAATAGTATCTTGTGATTTTAGTTAGTTTTGTTCTGTTATTTAAGAACCACTAGGGAATAGATCAAAACAGAAAGAGAGTGGGTAGATATTGGGACTGAAGCCCAGCATCTCTGGAGGTTTTGAGGACTTCAGGGACAAAGATTCTACAGTTCCTGAGGAAAGAATTCACTAAGTCCAGTGCATCCTTTACTCTGGCTATGAATACTGAGCTCTGATAAAGAAGTATATTACCTTTAAAAATTGCAGTGAAGCAATCTTATCCTCCTGACTTGATTTAAGTAAAAAACACGAAAACAAGAGCTTGGAAGAATATTTTTGTCTATTTTGTATGCCTAACTGATGAAATGTGCTTGCAACAATGGAATGAAACAGATTTGTCCCAAGCCCTCCAGCAAAACCTCCTGTGACATTCCTCCCACTTGAGGTTCTGGCAACTTCCTGGTTGGAATTTTTGTTCCTTTAGGGAGAGTCTGTGTGAGTTTGGAAATGCTATAGAGCTTAAAATGCCTCATCAAACCAGAAACAATTATTCCCTAGATTAAGGCTTGCTAAATAATCACATGTCAAAATTCAGTACTTCCAAAACATGCTTTGAGATTTTTGAAAGGCACTAGACACAATTTCAGGAATCGATGCAAGAGAAAAAAAAGAAAATCTTTCCTTCATGGTCTCAGATAGTGCGCTACCTGATGTCTTTCAGTGTCCTGGTAATAGACAATTTGCTCTTCAGTTACCTACCTGAGCCAATAGCAGACCCCTGAGGAAAGGAAGCATGACACTATTGTTGAGGGCATCTTCATGTGTATTTGCAAATATTAAATGGAAATTTATCCTAACAAAAACAACTAACTTTCAATAGTTTCTTGATGTAGGGAAAGGAGACTAGCAGGGAGAACTTTGATCTTTCTGGTTAGGAACCCAACAGGAATGGAATGTTCTGGAGGAAGCATGTGTAAAGAAGTTTAAGATAGAGGGAATTTTAGTGGGGGAAGGATCAGGAATGTAGTGCTAGAAGTACATTTGACATCTAAAAGTGATATAGACTTTTATCAGGTGAATAAGAGGAGGCTCAGAGAGACAGCTTACACAGCATGCCAAAGAGGGCTTTGACTGAAAAAAAACCTGACCAAAATTTGGTTAAGGAGAGAATCTTGGTCAAGAGTTATAATGAATAGCTAACATCTATGTATTTACCTTTTATTATAAAGAGTTACACTGTTTTGTTTTATTTTTTTTCTCCAGTACCGAGGATTCAAACCCCAGACCTCAAACATGCTAAGCAAGTGCTCTACCATTGAGTCACATTTCCAACCCTTTTTATTTCTATTTTGAGGCAGAGGCTTGTTAGGTTGCCCAGGCAAGTCTTCAATTTAAGAACCTCAGGTCTAGGCCTCCCAAGTAGCTCCATGAACTCGCATGTGTCACCATGCCTGGCTCTGCTCTGGTTTTTAAACAAGGTTGTTTATGATTTATTAGTTTCTAGATGGTGAAAAATCCCCCAAATCCCATCTATACATAAATATAGATTATGTCACAAGGCCACAGAAAACAGTGGAACCACCACGAGATGTCTTAGCTATTTAGAATGAGTGTACGCAGCTGGGACCAACTGAGAATCGGAAAGACTCTAGTAGCTAGTGATGCCTAATCTCAAAACTGGAAGCAAAGATTCTCTTCCAGAAAGGCAGAATACCTCACCAACTGTAAACTTCTATAAGCAGTACAGTAATTCCCCTCTTACTTCTGGAGAATGTATTCTAAGACCCCCCGGTAAATGCATGAAACCTTGGATAGCAGAGAACTCCATATAAACTGTGTTTTCCATATATATACATATATATATATATATATATATATATATATATATGTATATATATTTGTGATAAACTTTTACCTTTTCATTTTAAAAGAAACATTGTATAGCTTCTCTTTTTGGTATACATTAGTATCTAGGTTTACAGACTTAATTCTTTCCAAGATTCTGGTCACATACCAAATTGGATGAGAACTGAAATTTCCCCATGAAGACAACATTGAACCTAACCACTGAATTTGTCTCTCATCCAATTCAGTTTGTGACCAGAATCATGGAAAGAATTAAGTTTGTGAACTGAGGTGCCACTGTATTTGAATTACCAGCACCACTACTCTTATGGGATCGTTAATAAGCAAACAAGTACGGTGAAGACATATCAATAGATCTGACAACTGAGAAAGCTCCTGGGCAATGAACAGGCAAGCGGCATAGCACAGATACACCGTACAGAGGGATGGTTCGTGTCCTGGGATGTTGGGAGATTTGACTATGCTATTCAAAATGCTGTGTAATTAAAAATATATAAATTATTGATTTCTTACTGTAAAAATTAAAATGTACATTACCAATAAATAAATGAAGATGAAATAAACGTTCACAGTTGATTCTAGAATGTATTGTCACTTCCTTTATTCCCTATCCAAGCTATTTTGTAGTTGCAGTTTTCAAGACAATAATAAATTCCAGGTGTTCCTGCAGATGTGCATCATATACAATGTTTATCATATATGAGATGTGATACAATATGGGGAATGTTTAATTGTTTTAATTTATTACAGTAAAAACCCTCCTCAAAATATTCCCTCTCTCTTTGAATAACTTATTCCATCATTCCTGCCACTTTCTGAAGCGCTTCTGGAAGTCCTCTTTTCTGTCTTTAGTTGCATTGTTGTGGCCACTTCAGTGCACTGAATTGATGCAAAATATCTGCCTTCCTTTCACAGTCATTTTGACATTAGGGAAGAGTCATCACATGGTACCAGATCTGGTGAATAAGGTAGATTGGGCATACTATACTGTTTTTATAAATCTACTTTTTTGTTGGATGCGACTTGGCAGCAGCATTCACCATATTTTTAATCATATCTCATAAAGACATGAAAGAGGACTTCATAACTGCTTCAGAGAGTGGCAAGAATGATGAGCTATGTGTGTTGATAGTGAGGGGGAGTATTTTGAAAGGGATCAATGGCAATGTGTCTTTTACTGCAATATATTTTTAAAATTTAAGCATTCAGATTTTGAATAAATCTCATATATAATCTTGCTTTTTTCAAGGCTAGTATTTAATAGACACACTTTAATATTTAATGAACACTCTTCCAATAGACATTTATAACACTTTCAGTTTATCACTGTTCCAAACAATGCTGCAGTGAATATCATTGTACATATTTCTTTTTATAATTTGGCAGGTTTTTCAGTAGAATGCATTCCAAAAATTAGAATTCTTGGGCTAAAGAAATTGACCAGATATTTAAATCCTAGCTCAATGGGTTGTCCCAAATGTAGCATTAAGATGCTTTGCCACTCACAGTGTCATAGAACCACTATGGCCCATTTCTGTACCCAATACTGTGCTCATGACCTAAATTTAAACCTTCTCCCTGTGTCAATCCTGTCACATTTGTGGGAACACAGAAGATTGTGAGTTTTTACTTTCCCATTTGTTTCTTTAAAAATGGATGAATTTTACATTGGTTATTCTCTAACATTCCTGATGGTTCATTGTCTAAGATTACTGGATGCTTGCCGAGGATTATGGCAGGGCCATGGCACTTACAGTGCATTTGAAATCTGGAATCCTTCCAGAATGGGAACTTTCTGTACTCCTACTTGCCCTGTGTTCCACCTCCTGCAACTCAGGGAAAAAGCTAATCCCTGAATGGTTTTCCAGAACTTTCCTCCAAATTCAAGACTTCTCAGGGCCGCCTTCACACTTCCACTTGCCTGCCAATTCATTTGCCTTCCTCTTCTAGAGAAGTCTTTTAGATGGAACTGGTGGCAGATTAAATGCTCAATAAACTAAGAAAGGAAAAGAGGATAAGCCAGAAAAGGGCAGGAAAGAGTGAAAAGTGAGGTCTCGGGTTATCTTTAAAGTGCTGCACCCTCAAGTGGATGCATCACACCAAATGGAAATTCAAGATCAGGAGGGCTTTAAACACTCTCACTGCCATCTTTGTTATCCATTCTACATTTATTAATGTAGTAAAAAAATGACACCTATTTTCTGGGGGCAAATCATCCCCTTAATGCTAACTGATCTTTCACACAAGTTATTTCCTCAAATGTATTTTATACAAGTTGCTGTAAAGCCACAAACCGTTGTTGACCAAAAATCTCCTCCATGTTGTATATTTCCATTATGTGTATATTAAAACACACAATATACTTTCTATAATATATTTTATACAGAACATAATTATATAGACTTTTAATTTTATGTAACATACAAAAGTAATCTTATTCTATATTGAGTAATATAAAAATTTGTATGAATAAAATTGTAACATTTAAATATAATTTATATATAAATAAAAGGATAAATATAAAATATACACGCATGTAACATTTATGTATTTACATTATACAATTTCTCTGTAATGTGTAAAAGCAATAGAATTATAGGTTATACAATATTCTAGTATATAATGTACGAAATATAACTGTATATATAATATGTATTTCATGTGCTTCCACTATTACTATTTTAACCTAAGACTTTACATTTCTCACAATTGAATTACACTTTATGAGATTTGTTGCTTTTGTAAAGCATAAAAGAATGATTTGGAGCTTGCCCTTATAATTATATATTTTTAACTAGTATTTCAAACTAATAAAATATAGTGAGATCTGCTGACTTGAAAGTAAAATAGGGTGACTTTCTAACCATGAGGCCTTCTTACTTCTGGTCCTGTCCCATATGTTTATTGTAAGGATTAAATGAAATAAACTAAGAAAATCCCACAGATTGAACCTAACAAGTTGCAAGCTATTAATAAATGTAAGTGGGCCTCTTCATACTTCACTGACACAGGTTCTGCTTACAGATCGTCTGGGCACGGTGGCTCAATTCCCAGCTCTTTTTGCGTTGGATTTCAGCCCTGGACACAGTCCAGCTATGCAGAGCAATAGTGTTGTAACTTTCTCTTCTTTTTCTTTCAACATGAATGTGAAGTCATCATAAGCCTTGTTATTGTATCCTGAGAAGAAGAAACTTACTAAATTACTTTAGTAATATAGGCCTTGTTATTGTGTCCTGAGAAAAAGAAACTTACTGAACTACTTTAGTAATATAGGCCTTGTTATTGTGTCCTGAGAAAAAGAAACTCACTGAATTACTTTAGTAAAAACTTCCATGCTTTCTCCAGCTGTGACCCTCTGGCTGACCTCACTAAGGCTCTCCTCTCTGAGCCTCATTCACACCAGGAACATACTCTGATGGGAAAAAGAAAACTTAGGGGCAGGATTGTATGAGGGATTCTCAAAATGGCAATATGCCTTCCCTTACCTCTCATGTTTCTGTGACCAGAACACTCTTAAAACAAAAACAAGGGAGCATATTCCCATCAATACAGTGGGGAAGGTTTTAGTTTTTATTTGCTGTTTGTTTTGAAAAAATAACCATAAAATAAAGACATGAGGTACACATATTTTTAAGAGTAAATCACCTCTCTGATTATGGTTTGAACTGCAAATTGTGTGTTATTTATTGGAAGTTGAGTGAATAAAAGAAGGCATATTACCTCCTCTGACCCCTAAGTCTAATCATGACTGGCAGAAGTTGTCTTAGTTCCCTTCATTTAGAGACAACTGTCAATAATTTGTCAGTGACTATTCTGTGTGTTTTCTCTGTAACTTTCTGAGTGGCTGAGAAATGATCCAAGGAATCTGAACCCAGGTACATATTTTGTTCATCTTCCCATTAGTTCAGCTTTAGGGATCCATCCTTATTCATTTGTAATTTCATTAATTACGCATTCATTAATTCACTTGGTCAAGTTATTGAGTTTCACCCACGTGTTAGACATTGTTCTAAGGCCCCAGTGTTCTGAGACTAATTCTAGTGAAAATAGGAGATATTTATTGGTCCTGTGAAGAAATGAAATAAGGCTAAAATTTTTAGAGTGCAGACAAGCGGTAAGGAGAGAAATGCACTCATACCTGCTAAATGTCTTAATAGGCAAACGGTAAACAATCAAATTCAGCATCTGAGGCCTTCAACATCTCTCAGCCAGAAGTACTCTAATTAACTAATGAGAACAGGTTTGCAGTGTAGGATTTCTGCCCAGCCAATGAACCACCTCTAAAAATCCTCTTTGTGAAAATCCCCTCTAAAAATCTTCTCCTGTATGCGCTTTTTAGGACGCTGTCCAGGGTGGCCTGACTCACCATATCTGAACTGAAATTTTTTGTTTCCCAAATAAATGCTCTTTCCTTTGACCTCCATGACCACCTCTTTTAAATTTAATTCCTATGAGCCATAGGGAGTGCCTAAAACACTGTCTCTAGCATTCTACATATATTTTTGTGTTTAGTCTCTGAAATAGCTTTACAATATACATAGTGATTACCTCTTTTTTAGCTACTGGGAGACAGATTACAAAAAAAACTGAATCACTTGTCTTAAGACTGTACACTTACAAGTGAAGGATCTTTATTTTGACTTCGGTAGTCTGGATCCAGAACCAGGAATAGGGTGAGGTGAACGAGAGCCTAGAATAAAAAAGTAAAGGAGACGCTCACTCTCAGGATGGGGCAGTGGCTGACCCCACACTTAGACAACCCCAAGAGTGAGGACCTCCTTAAATATGCCTTAAGGGCCTTGCTTACCTTACAAGGACCGTGTAGTCCAAGACCTGTCCAGAATCTACGTTTCTAACTGTTTTCTTACAGTTTAACTCTCTTCAGCTAAACATTCTCCACAAAATTACTTGATAGAGTTAAAAGATTATACCCTAATCTGCAATGGTTTTACAATCATACAAGTTGTGTACCTGAGGGTCAAGGTTGACATAAAACAAGAAAAGTCATCATATAACGTGTACATTGCAGACAAAGAGCTATGAATGGAGCATCTGACACATGTGGGCAGAGAATCCAGACCTCTGATAATCTAAGACTAAAATGCATGTACGAGGATCATCCAGTAAAACTCCTGTACCTTACAAAAACCGAGGCGTATGTGCCCAGGAGTACAGCTCAGCGGCACAGTGCCTGCCTGGTAAGTGCGAGGTCCTCAGTTTGATTCCCAGTACCAAACCCCCCCCAAAAAATTGAGGCTTACAAAACATAAAAGAATTTCCTTTGATTCCCAGTACCCAACCCCCTCCAAAAGTTTGATTCCCAGTACCCAACCACCCCCCCCAAAATTGAGGCTTACAAAACATAAAAGAATTTCCTCAAAGTGACCACACTTCAAATGGGAGAAATGAAACCAGATCACTAACTTTATAATTCGCAGTTTCACTCAGTATTTCTAATTGTGTATTTGCATGGGTTCAGGTAAAAGAAATAAGCCATGAGAAATTATGTATAAATTTACGGACACTTGGTCTAATGCAGCTCCAGGAGCTGGCTAAGCAATCTCTCTAAGTCTCTTATCTTCATCTGATGCTGGAGGGCAAAGTCCACAAGGAAGGCAGTGGAGAAGGGAAGGGGAATGTGAAGTAAGAAGATCAAGTTCAGGCTGAAACACAGCCCAAGAGTGAACCAGGACCTGAATCAGCTCCCTCTGCCTCTAACCCTCCCCGGAGCAGAAGCTGGAGCCCTGTGTCATAGAGCTAAACACACACCTGAGCTGGGATTTGGAAATGTGGAAGGAGCATCCAGGGGAAGGTCAGTCATTGCAGGCCTAGAATGACAGGGATCTGAGTAAAAAAAAATAAGCAGCAATGTATCATGAGTCACAGAAACACCTACTCTGCCTTTCCAAGCATAAAATTAAAAATGGTTGCTTCATCTTTCTAATCACATGCAAAAATTTCTCCTGACTCATCATACCTGGAAACACACAGAGAAGAAAATTCTGTGAAACACAGTCCAGTCTAGACACATTGACACATTGTGAAACCTTCACAGGTTTTGACTCTACTTCTTTGCCTAACTCAAGTACGGTCACCTGAGTCTTTTGGCAGCACTTTCTGAGATGAAATGCCTTCTAACCTTAACAAACCGGTGAGGAATACAGTGCATTCATTATTTCTAGAATTATGGCAGGAGAAATAGCACCAGCAGCATTCTCTGATAATAGCAGCAGCCATCAACAAATGGAGTACAGCCTCTCTGTGTGCTCTAGGAGAAAGGAAACTGAAAGAATACCTGTCTCAACAGAGGCCATCTCTCTTCCATCAGATTTGGAAATGCCAGTTCCTGCCTGGAGTCCTGCTATCTGTTCTTATCCATAGTTTTTGTTGTGGTTCAAGGATCAGCAGAAACAGCTTTCACCCTGCCAGATGTCAGTAGCAATTGAGAGGATTATTTATTGGGTCTGTGAGTCAAGATTTAGGATGTTAAGGGACAGACATCGGTGAAAGCATTTAAAAAACTCTCTATATTCTAATCAAGACATGTCTATAATGATGCATGCCATGGTGTCTCAGACATCCAGGGTCTCTCACTTTAAGCTGTGGGCTGCTTTTCAAGACTGAGCTGAGGAGAAATCTGAGTATCTCACTCCTAAGGAGTCCTCAGCACAGAAGGCTCCCTGAACTCGAATACCACTAACAAACCTTGTCTCTGGTCCTCTCCGTTCAATTCATCGATCTCTTTCTCTAATCATCTCTAGATGACTGCAAATGATGACACCTATCTATGTTTTCCGTTCCTATTTAAGCATTAAATGTTGTTTCCTCTGATAACAGAGACAAAGCAGCAAGTGTGCAAATATTTTTAAAGCAGAACACAAGATCAGAGACAACCCTTTGCCATTCTAGACCCTTGTTATTATTTAATTAAATTTTTCCTCATAGGAAACTTTGAAAGATTTCAAATAACCAAAAAAAACAAACAAAACAAAACAAAACAAAACAAAGAATCGGCCCCCCAGCTCTGTACTTTTGTCTAAGGTCCCCTGACACACACCCTCCAGGAATCCTCACAGGTCTGTGTGCTACAAGGATCCTAGGAATATGAGTACTGGCTATGATGATTGTTCTAGAGCAGGCGGCCATTGCAAACCTTTTCTGTTAAGAGGGGTCAGATACTAAGTACTTTCTTTGGCTTCATGAGCACTGTGGCCAATGACTCAACAGCCTAGCTAAGCTATTGTCACACAAAGGCAGACACAGACAGTGCATTTCTTTTTTTTTTTTTTTTTTTTTTTTTTTGCGGCACCGGGGATTGAACTCACAGCCTTGCGTCTGCCAGGGCAGGCGCTTAAGGCACTGAGCCAAACTCCCAGCCCTGGTTTTTTGAGGCAGGGTCGCACTATGTAGCTCAGGCCGGCCTTGCGCTCGCGTTGTAGCCCAAGCCGGCCTCGAACCCACAACGCTCCGCCTACCTCAGACAGTGCATTTCTAATAACACTTACAAGAGACAGGTTGTGCTCAGTCTGAGCTGTGGTGCATTAGCTTTCGTGCTATGGCTCTCCACGTTCTTCACACTAGCAGAGCACCCTGCAGGACCAGAGCCTAGTGTCACTCATCGAACCTTCCGCAGGCGCTTCTCGCTTCCTCAGCACATCACTTTCCAGGCTGTCAAATGCTATTATCCTTTGTGTTTTTTTTAGAAGCCCAGAGCCTCGCTCTGAGCCGAGGGCGTCCGCTAAAGCCCAGCTAAACTGTGGAGGGTCTGGCCAGCGCGCCCCCTAGTGGGCGGCCGCAGGCCCCTCTTTCCACGGTCCCCCTTGAAGGCAGGGATCTCCCCTTAGCCTAGTCAGTCTCCGCAGCCATGCAGGCCGGGAAGAGACCGCACCCGCTGTGGGAGGACTTGACTCTTAGGGCTGCAGCCGGCCGGACTGTGGCTGCAGGGAAGGACCCTGGGGCCCAGAGCGCGGCCGGAGCCGCGTCCCGAAGCCTCTTCTGACCAGCGTGACCTCGGATGTGACGGCCACCTCCCTTATCAGGAATGTTTCACTGCTGCCACAGGGCAGTTTGCCAGCTTGGAGATCAGGCTTTTAAAATCTCCTTTCAGTTTGTTTCCTGATAGATGCTGCTAACCTGGGGCTTAACTATCTGTAACATGACATCCGCCCAACTTGTTACTGGACCCAGAGAGACAACTTAGCTCTCCAAGAGTAACTTCTGTGTTCTCCTTCTAAAGCCCACGGCACACCCAGTGCATCCTTAGCAGCTGCGCTCGCAGGGAGGAGAGCAACCCTGGCTGCAGCCCCAGGGCCGGGAATCCCGCTCCTGGGGAGACCCAGGCAGCCCCAGGCCGCCACCCACGTTCTTCCCTCCTGGCGCTGCTGCTGGCCGCCAGGGGGTGCTCTTCAGTCCTTTGCTCAGGTCTCTTCTTTCCCTGTCTTCTAAAATGAATACCAATGGAAAGTTTGCCCCAATCTCACTGGAAGGGGCTTGGTTTCACATTGTTTTGGAACTCCAAAAACCTATATAAGTTCCTGTCTGGGCCCAATTTTTTGTTCTTCCAATATAGAAAGCTACTTTTCAGTGACCTGAAGCAATTTAATCAAACTTAACCTTTATTTCCTTGGTATTTTAATCTATTTCGTTATTCTTTATTTAATTTTTTTGTTTATTGCTTTATTTTTCATTTTCTCATTATTCCATTATTCTTTTCTCTTCTTTTTCTTTTCCTACCTTTTCCTTTATTTTTTTTTTGTCTCATCTTTTTTTTTTCTTCATTTTTACTTTTCTCAAGTTTTCTTTTTTATTTTTACTCTTTTCATTTGGAATGGGGTAGTTTCTCTAATCTTTATGATAAGTAGGTACAAAAATTAATGTGGCATAATGCAAGACCAAAGTGAACTCTTTGCTCTGTCTTATTAGCATCTCACTATTTACTTATATTTAATCCATTGGAATGGATACCATTACAGATGAAGGAAGCATTATAACATTCTAAATGGCTGCAAAAGTACTCAGTTGGTTCCTAGAGGATAATCCAATTTCTAGCACAGTAATTCTGGTAGTATGTCAGTGATGAGGGACCCTAATGACCTCCTGGGATCTGTAACATGCTGACAGTAGTGATATCCCTTGGACTTACGCATTCTTCACACCTTGAGTATGTTGATGCAAAAAGCTGATCAAGTTGTTCATTCTACTTAATTCTACCTCAATACAATGTTAATTTTGATTTTCATTTAACAGTTGATCCTATCACTCTGTGTTGCATATGAGTTGCATCCCTCCACTCAGTCATACGTGTAGTCTTGTCAGTTTCATCTCCGTTTGCTCTACATTTGATTCCTTTTTGTAGAATATTTCTACAGAATCTTTCTTGGTAGGCAAAACTACTACCTCCTATCCTATAACCACAGCTTTATTTATTGCTCCATGTGTCCTCCCAGCCTTTTTTTCAGTTTTCGAAGACATGGATATAGTTATCTTGCTGTCGGGGAATGCAATGGATCAGTCTTAAGATAGAGGGACTGACTGAAGAATGTGGCAGTGTCAGATGGGAAAGTTCATAGAATGGACCATAAAAACCAGATGTTTTAAGGTGAATTAGTTCAAATAAGGTTTGATAAAACTGAGATATATAGGAACTTTGCAAATATTTAGGGCAAAAGGGAGCAGAAGTAACAAATAAGAGGATAGGTCAGTATGAAATATGTAGACTAAAGCATGGATGGGAAAAAAGAAAAATACAGGAGAGAAAAATCAGGAAAATTATGAGTTCTGGGGCAAGGACAATCACATGGCTAACTAGAGACCAAGAAGTAGGGAAGTTAAGATGAGAATGGAAGTAATACTTAAGAAGACAGCAGATAATTCCAATACTGATAAAAGGTATCAAATTGCAGATTCAAGAAGTTTCATAAACCTTAAGCAGTGTAACTTCAAAGATGATTACTTACTAGATTTACCAAAAGCAAAATCTCCCTTTCTTGACTCCCAAATCCATACTTTTCTAAACTAGTATTTTCTGTCCTATTTAATTTCCTATATGCCGCGGTCCAGCCGGGCTAGGTCCACAGAGTCCCCAAAGGTGGGCTGAGCGTCGGCGCGTGGAGAACAGACACACAAACAGCTCAAGGACTGCTTGAATCTGCTTCGTTTATTGCTTCTACTACTACGACTACCATTACTATTACTACTACTTTTGCAAGCTCTAACAGAATAATATATACTTTTTTTCTTGGCCAGGGTAGAAAGTTTAGATAAAAGAATGAAGTCAACAGGTG
>RJWM01020389.1:0-37079 GCA_004363535.1 Dasyprocta punctata
CATCTTTTGGCTACCACCATGTTAACCATTCCAGATTTGCTTTTTTATTTTTTTTTAATGTTTCATTTTGAGACAGGGTCTCACTAAGTCACTAAGTTTCCTGGGCTGCACTAGAACTTGCAGTCCTCCTGCCTCAGCTTTCCTGAGTGCTGGGATTATAAGTATGCACCACCATTGCTGGCCTAATCAATCCTTATCCCAAAAGCCACCACCTTGTATGCATTATTCTGGATCAAATCTTAACCACATTCTTTTGCTGTCACCTGATTTATCTCCGCCCACAGGCCATTCCCCAGAACTGCAATAGCTGCAGTAAAATGTTCTTTCTTCTCTCCTGTTATGAGTCAAATGAAAACCTGAAATCTGGGTTTAACATGATCTAATGACAAATCCATGCTATCTAACTTTAATTGAACCCTTGAGGTTAATCACTGATTATCTTACTGATCTCTATAGACTTCCACTGTATTAATGCCAAAAGTTTCCTCCTTTCCCTTTACATACTAGTGTGTCTTCCTCTTAATTTCTTCTCGCACCCTTAGCATGAATTGTTAACATCTTTTTTTTTTCTGTCATTCAATTATGTTGTTTTTAAATTTCCCTTTTAAAGGGATAATCTTGAGTCATTTTTAGGTAAATGGATGCACCTCAAGACCATAGTCTTAAGTGAAATAAATCGGACACAGAAGTCTAAATATCACATTGTTTCTCTTGTGTCAGAAACCCAAAGGCTAAAGAAGGAGCATAGTGGAAGATAGACATTGGAAAGTGGAAAAAGGGAGGGGGAGGGGTAAGAGAAGGAAAGGAAAAGAGAATGGAAGGAAAAAACAAAAGTTTTTGTAAATGGGCAGTGGAAGAAGGGTTGAAGGAAGTGGAAGGGAATGGAAAAAAAAGAATTTAGATATATTATGTGCAGTACAGATTCCCTATGATGAATGTGATCAATATGTTCGACTAATGTGTTCTAATAAAATAATAAAGTTTAAAAAAAGTAAATTTTCCTGTTAGAGTATGTGTGTGTTGGGCTGGGGGAAGGGTCCTATTGCTTTCACCTATTCTGATCCATTACACCCCAATTAGCTCTTCTCTCATTTCCAGTCCATGCAGCTTCAGTGGTCTGGCAACAATTTCCCAAGGGTGGAATGATGTTTCAGGTCTGGCCAGCCAGTGCACAGTAAATGAATCAGAGATAGATGAAACAAGGGAGACCAACAAAATCCTTATAAAGATTACTGAGAGGCCAAGCACGGTGGCACATGCCTGTAATTCCAGCACTCAGGAAGCTGAGGCAGGAGGATCACTGTGAGTTCAAGGCCAGCCTTGGCTACAAAGTGACTTCAAGTCCAGTCTAAACTGCACAGTGAAACCTTGTCTCAAAAAGAAAAAAAAAGTTACTGGAAAGACTTTCTTTTGCTTTGGGAGTTGCTAATCTGTCATTAATCTATTGGGGGTTGTACCATAAGCCCCTATCTTGTCCCAGAAGAGAAAAACCTATCAATGAAAAAAACAGAAGAAGGGCCAGGAGTTTGGCTCAGTGGCCTAAGTGCCTGCCTGGCAGTGCAAGGTTGTGAGTTCGATAAAAACAAAACAAAACAAAACAAAAACAAAAACAAAAAAACTTAAGAAAGCATGTTGGGTATGAATGCATCCTACTGCTTTAAATTCACCTATCTTAAAGCTACCACATTGTGGGTATTTTCAGTTATAAATACCAACAACTAACTTTCTTTCTTTCTTGCTTTCTTTCTTTCTTTCTTTCTTTCCTTTTTTCTTTCATTTATTTATTACCCCTACATCATCATCATCATCATTTTCCTTAGTCCACCCAGTTTGCTTTATGTTTCTGTACTTATAGCCAAGAGTCTAGATATGTAACTCCTTTTAACCTTCTATATCTTTCCCTATTCTAGCTGTTCTCACTTTGTTTCTTACAGAGATATATTTTGTTTTTATAGTTTCCCTGCTATCCCTGATTTTTCTTTGGAATCATTTTATCAATTATGTCTTTTCCAATTTTCCCCCTATTTCTCATATTCATAACAGGTATCAGGTGGATAAATGTTGCCAAACTATTTCAAAAGTGTGGCCTTCAATGTGAGCAAAAGAAGGTATTTCTGAAGGTTTAAGAAGATGGTTCTTTGAGAGTGCCTTTCTCCTACAGGTGGGCAAGGGAGAGTCATGTGAGAGGGTGGAGGGAGAAATGTGACACAATCTCATCCTTCCATGCTGCCTTCTGCACGTTCTGCAAAAGGACGCAAAGATCTCACCTCCACCCTACTCTTTCTTGATTTAGCACTTGGTACATCCTGTTCTCAGGGAATTGTTTTGTGGCATACAAAGGTGAACAGAATATGAATTGTATCATTGTGTGTAACAGATTCTGCAGATTTCAGAGGATTCAGAAGGGGAACTGAACTGTATTGTGCACAACAACTTCCCAAGGCTCAGTGGAGGGTTTTGCTTTTTTGTCTTTTCTTTTTTATTTACACTTACATTAAGTAGATAATATACATTGACATTATTTAAAATTCAAAACTATAGAAAAATTTCATTCCCCTGCTCCTCTACCTTTTTGATCAAGTTTTCTGCATTTTTTGATTTGTGCTTCTGTATCATATAACAAATTAGCACAAATTTAGTGTCTTTAAGAAAAGTATCTTTACTAGTTTCTGTAGGCTGAGCAGGGTGTAACAGGGTTTTGTGTTCAAGATATCACAAAGCTGGAACCAAGGAGCCATCAGGACTCCTGTCTCTCTAGAGTTTAGGGTCCTCTTGCAAACTGAATCATTTTTGTCTGGTGGTAGGATTGAGGTCCCTGTGGTTTTGCTGGCTGTTGGCTTGGGGTTGCTCCCAGTAACTTGAGGGCACCTTTGGTTTCTAGCCATGTGGCCCTGTCCATCTTTGGTTCACAACACAACATGGCTGTTTTCTTTCTTCCAGGTCAGCAGGGGAGCAGTGTATTCGTTAGCCCCACATACACACAAGGGGAGTGTATACAAAGCACAAATACCAGGGCAAAATATTGGGAGCCATTCTGGAGTTCTTCCTACCAAGTTCCCACTGTTGCTGGGCTTTTTAACAATATAAGCAAACTGAGAAAATACACGCACGAGTACACACACACACACACACACACACACACACATTTTTCCTTAAAATACAATGGCACGTAATGTATACTTTTTTCCATTCTGTTTTTTGCACTTAGTATATCTGGAGCCCATTTCATAGCAGAATATAGTCTTCATTCCTTTTACAACAGCTTAGTACTTCATTATCTGCATGTAATATATTTTATTCAACCATTTTCTATTTTTGATAGTCCCTTTGCTATTAAAAATGGTTTTGAAATAGATACCTTCGTACGATCTTTTTTTCTGGGTCAAAGAAATTCGCTATATATTGCCAAATACCTTTTTATAGGAATGATACCACTTTCTTCCCTTTACTTCAAGACATTGCAGTACAGTCTAAACTGGAGACTTTCTTTTTGTAAGTGAAGTTAAGCAATTTAATGTACTTTAAAGGGAAATTTGTATTTATTTTTCTGTGAACTATGTGTTCACATTCTTTACTATTTTTCTATTGATTCATTGTCCTCTAAATTTCTATAAGTTCTTAAGGAATCTAGGCCTTTTATATTTGATATAAATAGCAAATGTTGTCCTCAGTTTGTCACTGTCTTTTACTTCTTAGGTTGTTTTTTTCTATAAAGAAAATTTTCATGTATATAACTAAATTAGATCTTTTCTTTGATGGCTTTTGGACTTTGAATCATAGATAGGAATAAAGGTTTATACAGAAATTCACCATACTTTTTCCTATACTAGCCCAGTTTTATTTTTTACATTTAAATCTTTGGTAAACTTGGAGTTTTTTCTATTATCTGCTTTAGGATATTAATTCAATACCATTTTTAAAAAAATACCTTCCCAACTGCTATTTTTGTTTTAATTTTCAGGGAAATCGAGGAATAGAAGTGTTATGGTTTGTTTGGATGATCCCCATGCCCAGCCCAAGCCTCATGCAGTCATGGAGGCGGCTGAGTCTAGAATTTGTGATTGGTTTATTGTCTAGCACTGAGATTGGTGATGTGAGTGCTGCACCCACCCAGGGGCAGTGAGCCAGTATATGATATAAGGGAAGGAAAGAGGCATACTTTTCCCTCTTTTGCCCTTTTCACTCTTGTTGCTTGTGGCCGTCCTGAACAGTTGCACCTTAGACATGCCACTCTGCATTGGAGCCAGATGAAAATGGATTGAAACTTCCAAGAACTGTAAGCTAAATAAACCTTTCTTTCCCTAATTTTGGGCATCAGGCATTTTGTCTCAGCAATGAGAGAAAAGTAACCAAGACAAGAAATCATCAGAAACCATTACCAAAGAGAAAGGAAAAACTATTCTAAAATACTAATTTGCAGACTTTCTCAAAGCTGTGATAAAGGGAAATAACAGTGCTTATTTATCTGAACAGATATGCAGTACCAACCTGCAGGGCTGGAGTTTAGCACAGCAGTACAGGTGTCTGCCTGGCAAACACAAGGTTGTGAGTTTGATCCCCAGTACCAACACAAAAACAAAAACAAAAACACCTCAGATGCATTTATTGAGCTTAGTTTACAGAACACTGAAACCATGTAAAATGTAGTAAAAATATAAGTCTAAATCATTGATTTCAAAGTAAGAACTTATATAATTTTTTTGCAGTACTGAGGATTTGTTGTGTTTCAGATCTGAAATGTACACCAAAAGTCTCACGTTCAGAGGCAGAGCTTTTAGATGGGGATTGAAGTATAGGGTGTCTGTACTCATCAGCAGAATGGTTCACTGATCAGTTCATAGCCGATTGTGCTATTCAGAGGAGGGACTCTCTCACAAGAGGTGGGTCCCTGGGTATGTATGTGGAAGGGTGTGTCCTTATTCCCAGCTCCTCCTCTGTCTCTGCCTCTGCCTCTCTCTATCTCTCTCTCTCATTCTCTACTTCCTTGCTATCATGAGTTGAACATCTTTCATCTGCCATTCCCTTCCATGCATTTCTGTTTTGGATCCAGCCAAATTTGGACTGAAGCCACTGAAGCCACTGGAAACTGTGAGCCAAATAAACCTCTCATTTTTAAAATCATGGGTGTCAGCAATTATGTCCGAGTGACAGGAAACTGACCAATACAGGATTGAACCCAGGGCCTCCACACTGATCTACATCCCTCCCCCGTTTCATTTTTTATTTTGACACAGGGCCTCACTGAGTTACAAAGTTGCCCAAATTGGGCTCTAACTTGTGATTCTCCTGTCTCAGCCCTCCCAGAGTGCTCAGATTGCAGGACTGCAGCAACAGGCCCTACTTGCACTTCTTTGAATTGAGTTGATAAAAATGCTCATTGCCCACAAATAGTGCGAAACTTCAAAATACTTGTCTTATTTTTTTTCCAAGTCCAATTTTCTATTAATATCCTTGAAGTACTTTGGATTTTTAAAACTTATATACAGTAAAATGCATTCCCTGTGCTATATAGTTTATAAGTTTTTAAAAATGCACAATAGTGTAATCACCACAGCAATTGAGATAGAGAAAAGCCTCATAATTCCTAAAATTTTTCTTAGGCTACTCCTTCCCAGGCAGAAAATGCTGGCAACCACTCATCTGCCTATCATCCCTACAGTTTTCCCTTGCCAGACATTGCTTGCTGCTATGGTCCTAATGTGTCCTTCCACAATTTATATGCTATTAAAGAAGGATAAATTTGAGTCATTTGTAGGAAAATGGATGCAACCTGAGGCTATAATATTAAGTGAAATAAATCAGATACACAAGCTTAAATATCATGTCATTTCTCTTATATGAGAAACCTAAAATATAAATAAAGAATAAAATAAAAGATAATAGAAATTAGAGAGATATGTCTTTGCAAAAGGAAAGGAGACCAAGGGAAGGAGGGAGGGGATAGGGGATTGAAAAAAAGAATTAAAGCCGGGCGTGGTGGCGCACGCCTTTAATCCCAGCACTCGGGAGGCTGAGGTAGGCGGAGCATTGTGAGTTCGAGGCCGGCCTGGGCTACAACGCGAGCGCAAGGCCGGCCTGAGCTGCATAGTGCGACCCTGCCTCAAAAATCCAGGGCTGGGAGTTTGGCTCAGCAGCTTAAGTGCCTGTCTGGCAGGTGCGAGGCTGTGAGTTCAATCCCCGGTGCCGCAAAAAAGAAAAAAAGAATTAAAATGTGTTATGTACATGCACCAACTCCCTGTAAGGAATATAATCATTATGTGCTTCAAACATGTACCAGTGATTCATATGTAATTCCTGATGTGATAGAATTAAAGGTGGGGTCCATGAGAGGTGATCAAATTACAAGGGTAGCATCCTCATGAATAGGATTAGTGTCCTCATAAAAGAGGCCAGAGAGAGGTTTCCTTCTTCCACCATATGAAGACATACATACAAAAGCACCATGTATGACAAGCAGGCCTTCACCAGATGCTTAATATGCTGACATTTTGATCTTGGGCTTCCCAGTCTCCAGAACTGTGAGAGAGAAATTTCTGTTGCTTACCTATTATCAGGTTTAAGGTACTGTGTGGCAACAACTAAAACTATGTGAGATACATACTTTGTATAGCATTTTGAGACTGGCTTCTTTCAACCAACATATTGCTCTTGAGATTCATTCATGTTGCTACATGTAGAAATAAAATAAAATTTATTTTAATGTGGTGGATATAACACAATTTGTACCAGTTAAAGGTTATTTAGGATGTTTGCAGTTTTCAATTATTATAAATAAATATTCATATACAGATTTTTAGCATACAGTTCCTTTATATATTTACTATTTATATACCTATATTATATTATATATATATATATAATTTTGTTAGATACACACAAATGTCTAATAAAATATATTCTTATATATCTTTATATTGCAGATTCCTTCAAATTTTCTATGTAGACAAACACATGTGGTAATAGATACAGGTTTCTTTCTCATCTACCTAAGTGCCTTTTATTTCTTTTTCTTGCTCCATTGTATTGACTAAGGTATCCAGTCTGATGTTGAATAGAAGTGATGACAGTGCTTGTCTTCTTCTCTGTGTTAGGAAGATATTCTTTCGCTAGAAAGTAGCATATTAACTACAGATTTTTTGCTGATGCCTGTAGTAAGGCTATGGAGTTCTATTCCTTGGTTGCTGAGAGTTTTCATTATGGAATACATGTTGAATTTTGTCAAATGATTCTTTTTCATCTACTAAATTGATTGAATGACTTTTTTTTCATTTGAACTGCTTGTATGATGAATTACACTGACTGATTTTTGGATATTGAATCCACCTTTCATTCCTGTGACAGACTCTGCCTGGTTGTGATATGTCATTCTTTCCATGCATTATTGAATTGAATATTACTTATGTTTTGTTGAGGATTTAGTATATATGTCTATGAAGGATATTTTCTTTTCCCTACTATCTTTATCTATATCAGGATAATGTTGGCTTTATGAAACAAATTGGGAGGAAATGTCATGCTTTTCTGTTTCTAGAAGAGATTCTATAGAACTTTTATCATTTTCACTAGTGAAACAGTCTGGAAAAGGTTCATGCGGATTTTCTTATTGGAAGGTTTTTAAAATACAAGTACACTTTCTTAAAAGACATAGGACTTTTCATGTTATCCATGGTTTTCAAGGGATTTTTGGTTATTTGTGTCTTTAAAGTATGTCCATTTTGTCTAAGTGGTTGAATTTACAGACTTGAGATTAATACTCTTTCTTTGCTACCCTTTTTTATTGTAGTATTAAACATTAAATCCAGGACTTTGTTCATGCTAATCATGTACTCGATCACTGATCTACATTCTTTATCATTCTTTATCATTTACCACTGACCTTTATCAGTCTTTTAATATTAGAAGGATCTATAGGTGATATTCTCTTTTTTATTCATAATATTAGTACTTTTTTTCTCTTCTTTTGTTTTTCTTGGTCACTATGTGGCAAGAATGGTGAAGGGATGAAGATTTTACCTTATTTCCAAAACAAGAAGTCAGAGTGTCACAAATTTGTAAATCCTCGTAGAAGACATGTGATTCGTAAGTTAGAGATAAAGTTTAGTTTTTTGCTCACAGCAATAGCAGTAGGCAGAGTATCAGCACTTTTGCAGAAGTTCCCTAGGCACAAATTCCCACAAAACAATACAAAGAAGGCCAGATGATGACGTCAAAATTGTGAGTTGCTTTATAAGACAGGAACACTAAGGTTAGGGCACCAGAATTTTTAAGACTGAACAGTAAGCATGCCCTATTTCCTTTGTTCCAGCGTGAGACTTCATTATACCAGACAGTGAGTATGCCTGCTCTTTATCCTGGAAAGTGGTACTATCTATTCTCTACACCTATTTATGGATGTTTTTGTGAAAGAAAATAGTCCAGGACAAAAGATAATCAGTGTCTTAATAAAATACATGTAAAATTTGGTGTAGTGGTACAGGCCAGTAATCCCAGCACTCAGGAAACTGAGGCATGAGAATTACCGAGAGTTAGAGGTGAACTAGGGCTTAGTAGTGAGTTCAAAGTCAGCATGCCTACTACCAGGCAAGACCTTATCTCAAAAAACCAAATAAATAAACAAACAAATTTAAAATAAAGGTAAAATGTAAAAGATCTATAATCATTTTCTACCCTCTGGCTAGAAAGTTACCAACTGTATTGATCATTTCAAAGAACCAACTTTCATTTGATTGGTAGCAATTAATTTTCTTTACTGTTTTATTGAATTTTTTACTCTTATTTTCATTATTTTTGTCCTTTTGTTTGATGTGTGTTTCATTTACTCATCATAGTTTCTTAACATAGAAGTTTACTGTTTTGTCACCCTTATTCTTTCCTAGTCAAAGTATTTTAATGATATAAATTTCATTGTTTCAGCTACATATCAGCAAATTTCTATGTTCTATTTTCATTCAGTTCAAAATATTGCTATAGTGTCCTTGGATGGCCCCTACTTAAGCCTCATGTAATAATGGATGGAGCTGAGTCTGGTGTTTGTGATTGGTTTACTGTCTAGCACTGGGATTGATGATATGAGTGTTGCACCCAGCCAGGGATGGAGCCAACATACAGTGTAAGGGTGGGAAGAAAGTGTGTCTTCCTTGTCTTGCCTGATCATGCTTTGCTGTTTGCAGTGGCTGCCATGAACGGCTGGCCCTCAGCAACACCACCCTGCCTTGCAGCCAGCTGAGTATGGACTGAAACCTCCAAGAACTGTAAGAAATAAACCTTTCCTTCCTTAATTTTGGGTGTCAGGCATCTTGTCTCAACAACAAGAGAAAAGTAACTAAGACAAATATTATCCAATTTCTTGGTCTTATATTTTCCTGTCTTTGTGAGACAGGGTTTCACTATGTAGTTCAGGCTGGCCTTGAACTCACTTTGTGGCCCAGATTGACCTCGAGCTCACTGCAATCTTCTTGCTTTAGCCTCCCAAGTACTGAGTTTACAGGCATGCATCACCACACCCAATGCTAATTTCTCTTGAGATTCTCTTTGGAACCAACTTTTTAAAGTGAGTTGAACAATTTTCTAAATATTCACATTTTTTCCAGAAATTTCTTCTTTACTGATCCAAGTTTAATTTTGTCATGATCAAAAAGTATACTTTGTATGATTTCAATTATTTACTACTGTTTATTTACTCTCACAGAATATAATCTATCTTGGTAAATATTCCAAGTTCACTTGAGAAGAACATTTATTCTGCTGTTGGGTGAAGTATTTTATAATGTCAATTAGATCAAGTTGGTTGAGAGTGTTTCTCATGTCTTATATATCCTGGTTCATTTTCTTTCCACTTGTTCAATCTATTCTGAAATCTTTGAGTTTAATTGTGGTTTTGTCTATTTCTCTTTTTTGTTCTGCTTCTGATTCACATATTCTAAAGCTGTGTTGTTACATGTGTACACTTTGGGATTATTACAACTTAACAAGTTGATCCTTTCATTATTATGTAATGTCCTCTTTATCTGTGGTAATTTTTCTTGCTCTGAAGTCAACTTCAATGTTAATATACGCCCTGTTGCTCATTTTGAATAATGTTTTCATGGTGTATTTTTCCTGTCACCTTACTTTTTTACCTATTTATGTCACAATATTTAATTTTGATTTCCTATAGTCAGTGAAAAGTTTGGTTTTATCCAGTCTGTCTTTGTTTAAAACCAATTATCTGTAGTATAATTATTGATATGGTTGTGTTGAGTCTACTATTTTATTATTTGTTTTCTACTATCCCTTCCCTTTTATATTAATCTATTTTTCCTTTCTTGTATTCTTCTGGATTATTTGGATGTTTCTAATCTTTCTTTTTAATTTATTTATTAGCAGTTAGTCTATATTTCTTATTACTTTTTTATTGGTTATGCTAAGGATTTCAAAATATCTACATTCCTTTAGTTTTCTATTTATGTTAATATTAGCACTTCAAGTAAAATGTATTAAACATAAGTAGAAAAGATATTAGCCAGACATGGTGGAACATGCTTGTAATCCCAGCACTCAAAAGATTGAGGCAGGAGGATTGTCATGAGTTCAAGGCCAACGTGGGCTACATGGTGAATTCAGGGCCAGCCTAAACCATGTAGTAAAACGATGTCTTAAAACAAGCAAACAAACAAAATGTCAATCTCTTTAGCCTTTCCTCTTTTTATGTCACAATTGTATTACATCTATAACACTGAACCTCCACTAATCTTGCATTTCTTGCTTCCAACACTCATATACTTTAGCAAAGTATATGACTTTGTAGCATTTATCTAGATGGATTTGTTCTTCCTTCATTCCTAGTGTTCTAACTTTCCCTCTTGTATTATTTCCCATCATTTTGAAGAACTTCTTTTAGCTTTTCATTTAGAACAGATCTACTCTCAATGAAATTTTTTGGTCTTCTTACTCTGAGAGTATTTTTATTTCTCCATTTTACCAAAGGTTATTTTCAATGTTACAGAATTCTCAGTTAATATTTTTTTTCTTTAAGCACTTTAAAGTTGTTGTTCCATTGCAGCATGGTCTGTAAAAGATTTTTTAAGACCTTTCAAATCTTGACCCCTTACCTTTGGTTTTTGGAAGTTTGATTACAATGGCTTAATATTTTTAATTTTATAACCTTGTTCATTTCATCAAATTGGAACCATTGTAGCCATTATTTCTTCAGTTATTTTTCTTGCATCAATTTCTTCTCCTTCTAGGACTGCAATGACAAATGTTGTATCTTATAATATTGTCCTAGAAGTCCCTAATGATCTGGGCTTTTTTTTTTTCATCTTTTATGTCTCAGTCTTTACATTGAAAATTTTCTATTGATCAATCCTCAAATTTGCCAACCCTTTTCTCCATCATCTCAAGTCTACCTGTTTCCCTTCCAGTAATTTTTTATTTCATACACTGTATTTTTCATTTTTAAATTTTTCATTTGGCTCTTTCATTTAAAATTTCTGTTTCTCTCTGAAAATTTCTATCTTTAATTTATTTCAAATGTGTCCATTTTTACTTTATGAATGGTAGTTATAAGAGCTGCTATAAAAGCTAATAATTCTAACCTCTGAGTCATCTTAGGGTTGGCAGCTGTTGATTGTCTGTTTCTCATATTTTTTTGTATGTCAAGTAATTTTAGATTGCATTCTGGACAATTTTAAGTCTTATTTAAGTCCTCCAGAGAATTATGGCATCTTTGTTGTTTTTGTTTTTGTTTTATCTTTGTTGTTTTAATATGCAAACAGCATATTTAGGTTCAGTCTATAAATTCTGTTTCTCCTTGTTTGATTGATTAGTTTCAATGTCAATTCTATTTTAAAATAATTTTCTATACTACTTTGGGATCCTACACATGTTTCTCTCAAGGATTGGCCTCTGAATTGTTCACAACTTATGTCATAGACTACTTCTCAGCAACTTAGCTACACAGATTTGAACCTGTTTCATGCACACACCACCACCTTGAGATGTAAGATTCAAAAGTAGCACATTCTTACATCAAATTTAAGAATTCTAGGAATGTGGTACTCATAAGACTTTTTTCTTTACTGTTTCTGGTGGCATTGATGTTATTCTCCTCCCATGTTATCAAAATAGTAATCTATACTTGAACCACAAAAGCACTAAAATTGATTTTCTTCTTTCTGTTGTTAAAAGAGTCACGTTAACATTTTGTTTGTTTTGCAGCGCTGGAGAACAAACCTAGGGTCTCATGAATGGTAAACAACATTCTGTGACTGAGCTACATTCACAACCCACGAGTCATGTTATTTTTTTCTTCGCCAAAAATAACCAATAGAGATAAATGGAAGGCATTGATCACTCTTCAGCTTGATTTTAATCCAATTTTCCCTCTTAGTCCTAGTGAATTTCTTTTATATAAAGCTTGCTTGCTTGCTTTTTTTTTTTCATATAAGAATACTTGCTTCTATTTTTTCTTTTGTACTTTCAAAAAGGAGTATAACTGGACTGGAGATATACCTCAGTGGTAGAATGGTTGACTAGTATCTACAAGGTCATAGGATTGAATCCTAGAACCACACACACACACACACACACACAGTAAACAAAAAGTATCATCACACTTCTACTTTCATGAGAGGAAAAAACTTCAACCAAGAAAGGGGATCTTGGAAATTGGGTCAGCTGATTTCATTTCATAGTATCTTATTTGATGCCCATGTGTCAACTTGAAACCATGATACCTGCATTCCAGAACATCTCCCACCACTTATTCAGATTAATGACTTTTAAGTGAAGGTGTGAATGAGTAACTCCTTCAGCAGCATGTCAGGAGAGTGCTAGATCATATTGTTACTCATTGTCTACCCACAAATCAGTACTGAGGTCTGCAATAAACTCTCTAATACATTAGTTAGCACAGCGTGAAAGCAGGTTACTAATACCAACAAGATGAGAAATAAGGGACAAGAGCCTTTGAGTGGGGTAAATCAAGCCAGGTATGTAGCATAAGCTCTTTTATATCATTAATCCTCCTGTAGATTCTTGGAAGTTAGTACTGTCATTCTCAGTTTTCTTCCAATGAGAACATTGTCTAGAGAAATGGAAGAGTTTGCCCAAATCTAAAGTTAGAATAAGTGGAAGACCCATGCCATACAGGAAATGAAAGAGAAAGCATGATACAGTGAAAAAAGTGTTGACTGAGAAGTTAGGAGACCTGGCTTTACTACTCACTAATTCTGTCACAGATCTTGGGACATGGCCCAGGGAACTACCACAGCATTAGGAAAAGTAGGTGTGGGGGCAGCACAAAGAAATAGCACACCCACTCTATCTTCCAATGGAGTGATAAAGGCCCCAAGAAATAAGCACCATAAAAAGCTTCCTTGCTTTTCCATCTCTTTTGAGGATATCAGACTGATACTAAGTTTATTCTTTTACCAGGCATTTACTAACTGCCTACCGTGTGTTGGATACTATTCTAAATACCGTTCAATTTTAAAAAGACAAAAAAACTGCCTGCCACTGGATTGCATGTTACCAGAAAACTTGGAGAATTTGTTTCTCCAAGTTTTAAGATAATTTTTTCTTTTCAAGAGTAACTGGAGGGCCAGGCATAGTGAGCCACACGTGCAATACCAGAACTCAGGAGGCTGATGCCAGAGGATAGTCATGAGTTCAAGGCCAGCCTGGGCTACACAGTGAGCTCAAGATCAGCCTGTCTCGAAAAAAAAAAAGGGAAAAAGAAAAAGAAAAAGATGAACTGTAGGATCATTTCATGGTGGGGAATGGACAATTCTTTGAAGTTCTGTGTTCAGTGACCTTTTTTTGAACATATTTGCACATATTTATGGAGTGCAGTACATTAATTCCATACATGTATCAAATGTAAAAGTATCAAATCAGGGTAACTGGAATTTCCATCTCTTTGAATATTAATCACTTCTATGTGTTGGAAACCTTCACACTCTCATAGTTATTTTGAAATATATCCTACACTGGTATAGACTATAGTTACATTAGTACAGTAGCAAACACAGAAGTAATTCCTTCTGTGTTTAGTTTCTCATATCTAAACTCTTTTCACTCTCCAACCCTTCTCCATCTCTAGTGACCAGTATTCCACTCTTTTCTTCAGAGATCCACTTTACAGTTACCACAAATGAGTGAGAACATGTACTACTGTATTTGTCTTTTATAACTGACAACTCCATCTACTTTGATACAAATGACAGGACTGAGTAATATTCCATCCTATACATACACTATGCTTTCTTTATCCATTTATCTATTGATAAACCTCTTAACTGCATCCATCTCTGGGCTGTTGTGGTTAGTGCTGCAGTCAACATGTAAGTGTTGGTGTCTCTTTAATATAGGAATTTTAATTCCTTTGTATTTACACATAGCTGGATCATACATAGTTCTAGTTTTAGTTTTATCATCACTGCACTGTTTTGCATTGTGACTATACTAAGTTATATACCCACCAAAAGTATCTGAGAATTCCCCTTTCTCTGCATCCTCACTGCATTTGTTGTCTTTTTGATGGTAGCCATCCTAAGTGGGGTGAGATGATTTCTCACAGATCTTGGGACATGGCCCAGGGAACTACCACTTTTTTTTAACTTTTCATTTCCTTAATTACTAGTGATATTAAGCATTTTTTCATGTACTTTTTGACCAGTTATATTTCTTTCGAGAGCCATCTATTTAGATCATTTGCCCATTTTTAAATTAGATAATTTGGTTTTCTGCTGTTGTTTGTGTTCCTTGTAATATTTTGTCAGATGAATAGTCTACAGATATTTTCTCCCATTCTGATGGTTGCTGCTTCACCCTGCTGATTGTTTTTTCTGCTTTTCAGAAGCTTCTTGATTTGTAATAATCTCACTTGTCTATTTCTACTTTTATTGTCTGTGCCTTAAGGGTCATATCTAAAAAATCTTTGTCTATACTAATGTCTTTAAGTGTTTCACCTATGTAGTTTCATAGTTAGAAGTCTTACATTTAGGTCTTTGAACCATGAGCTCAGGGATTTCTTCAGAGTGGTGGTGTAGTCCCAGAACTTTTCTGGAATGTGTGAGACCATGAGTTCAATTCCCAGTAGTGCAAAAATAAAATTTAAAAAATTAGTCTGTCTTAGTTACTTTTCACTAGTTGCCGAGACAAAATACCTGACACCCAAAATTAGGGAAGGAAAGGTTTATTCTTATAGTTTCTCGGGAGTTTCAGTCCATACTTAGCTGGCTCCAAGGCAGCATGGCATGGCTGGGCTGCCATTCATGGCGGTCGCAAGCAGCAAGATGCGCTGGTGAGAGAGGGCGAGTGGAAGCACAAGAGGAAGACCTGCCCCATTTACACTGTATGTCGGCTCCACCCCTGGGCGGGTACAGCACTCACATTGCCAATCCCAGCACTAGACAACAAACTGAACACAAGCAAGTGCCAGACTTAGGCCCATCAAAAGTATGTGAGGACTTGGGGGGACATAGCATACCCAATACAAGTCAAAACCATCAAATAAACCCAAAGCATCACTATGAGAAATAAAATTGCTTATAAGCTATAGTTCTCACATGGTAGCCCTTCACTGTGCTCCAATAATACATGTTCCTACTCTCACTCTTCTCCCCAGAACCCCATAGCCTTTAAAAGGAAAATAAAAGCTATGACCTCTGAGAAGTACTGAAAGCTAACTGCCACAATTCAACTATCCAATAGCTGTTTTTAGGCCATTGGTACATATTCAAGCTGTTCCCACCTTTTCCCCCACTATTAAATCAAAGTGAAAATAATATATTGAGCCAATGGGGATAGAAAAATAATTTGGGGTTTGTTTTGTTTTTTGTTTTTGTTTTGTTTTTTTGGCACTGGGTATTGAACTCACAGCCTCACACCTGCCAGACAGGCACTTAAGCCACTGAGCCAAACTCCCAACCCTAGTTTTTTGAGGCAGGGTTGCACTATGTAGCTCAGGCCAGCCTTGTGCTCGTGTTGTAGCCCAAGCCAGCCTCAAACTCACAACGCTCCACCTACCTCAGCCTCCCAAGTGCTGGGATTAAAGGCGTGTGCCACCATGCCCAGCTCTTGTTTTTGTTTCTGTTTTGAGATAGAATCTTACTCTGTAATTCAGGCTGGCCCTGAACTCACTATGTAGCCCAGGCTGGCCTTGAACTCATGGTGATCCTCTTGATTCAGCCTCCCAAGTTGTGGGATTACAAGCATGCACCACCAAACCCAGCAAAACTAATTTTTTTTTTTTTTTTTTGCGGCACCGGGAATTGAACTCACAACCTCGCACTTGCCAGGGCAGGCGCTTAAGGCACTGAGCCAAACTCCCAGCCCTGGTTTTTTGAGGCAGGGTTGCACTATGTAGCTCAGGCCAGCCTTGCACTCGCGTTGTAGCCCAAGCCGGCCTCAAACTCACAACGCTCCGCCTACCTCAGCCTCCCGAGTGCTGGGATTAAAGGCATGCGCCACCACGCCCGGCTAAAACTGATTTTATTAGCCAAGTGTTATGGCACATATTTACAGCTCCAGTTCTTGGAAGACTGAGTTGGGTGGTTAAATCCAGAAGTTTGAAACCATCCTGGGCAATTTGGTAATACACTGTCTTTAAAGAAAGAGAGAGAGAGAGAGACAGAGAGAGAGAGAAAGGATTGCATTGTTTTATCAATAAATTCCTAATAAGCGTGATTAAGATATTTTTCACATCAAATAGGGTGAGTCTTCACTAATGGTAAGAGCACAAACATATACCTGACACAATACCAACTGCTTTTAAATGTACTTAATAAAACTGAATAAGGCAATGTAATTTGTATGTATTTTCCTCAGGTATATTGTCACAGTGATGAAAAGCTAACTGTACTTAGCAGTGGGCTCGTTGCTGTGACTATATCTGACAACATGATTCAGAAGTTTTTTGAGTTCATTTTGGAGGAAGAATTTGGAAAAGTATGGAGAAACAGGATAGAGAAGTTCTAAAACATTGTAAGCAGAGCTTAATGATGATTGCGGTATGCGTTTAGAAGATCAGAATGTTGATAGGAATGTAGACAGTAAAGACTGAGCTCATGAGGTTTCAATAGAAATGAACTGAACTAGAGGATATACATGTTACATTCTGGCAAACAACCTGTCTATATTTTGTCTATGTCCTGAGACTGTGTGGACAGATGAATTTAAAGGTGACAGACTAATATCTTTCAGAGGAAGTTTCAGAGCCACAGTTTCAGTTCACAGTGTGGGCATTGCTGGCTACTTTTAGTCAAATTTTCAATGAGAATCTGAAGAAGAAAGTAGAGCAGAAAAATTTGAAAAACTTGCAATTAGGCCAAAAAAGAAGCATATGTAAAGTTGGGACCAAAGGGAGTATCACTGCTGAAGAGATTGGTGCTATTAAAAAGAAGTCAATTACTTTGCATCAGAGCAATTGGAAGGGTACTTTGAGTGCACATCAGAAATTAGCCAGACACTACCTATCACAAGCTCAAAAGTGTAAATTGCTTTGAAAATGTTTGCTTTGAGAAGAAAGCATCAGGGTGCCTTGATTACCTAAGGCTGTCTGGAAAAGTATTTCCCCATGTACAGTCACATAGGCACAAAGAAGCTGGTGCAGCTATGATCAAAGGGGGTCCAGCTACTGCTTAAATCCAGGTAGACCTTGGCATTATCCACACAAAACTAGTTTTGCAGGCATGTAGAATGTAAGAGTTATTGGGTCACAGAGACTTCCACATATATTTCAAGGAAGTCCTGGGAGGCCAGGTCATCAATGCGTGACAGAGTTAGAATTCTTGCCAGAAGCCACTGAAAGAATAATGCATGAAGCTGGACGAGTGAAGCCAAAAGTACAATGGAAACCCAAGGAAGTTGGAGGTGCCAGGAACGTGGGCTGTCTGACAGGTAAGACTGCAGGAAGTAAGCAGAGCACAGCCCAAGAGAGTGGCTATGTGGGCTAAAGCCAGCAAGGCCACAGGAACAGGACTACCCAAGCCCTTTGGAATCCACATGTTCCCTCCATGTGCTCCAGACAATTGACATGGAGTTAGAGGATCTAATGTTTTCTCTGCCTCAGTCTTGCTTTGATAGAATTCCTCCTTGCTATTTTCTTAGTCCTCCCTTTTGAAATGAGACTGTGTGCCCTGTCCCACTATTGTACGTTGCAAGTATGTAACTTGCTTTTCTTTTTTACAGAAGATCACAGCTAAGAGTTACCTTACATCTCAGGGGAGATTTTGGACTTGGAAGTTTGAATAATACTCAAATCATTGAGAATTTGGAAACTCTTGGAAATAGACTGAATGAATGTTGTACTATGAAACAGGCATCAGCTTTTGGAGGCTGTCATAGTCAGGGTTAGGAAGGGAATGGATTTAATACCAGACACATAGTTTATAGGATTATTTTATAATATTCACCCGAAGAATCAAATGCAAAAGAATTCAGGAGATCTGTCCACACACTGAAGACCCAAAGAATCCAACTGAAGGCCTGGATCCCATGGCAGTGTCCTGCATGAGTCCAACTGGAGGCCTAGAGCCCATGACAATGTCTCATGCAAATATGTGTCAACAATCTGCATGGAAAAGGCCCAAAGATCGATGGTGGAAACTAGAAAGTCTGTGCCAGCAGGATGAAGGATCTGTGCCAGCAGGCTGAGGGATCTGCACTGGAACCAAGAGGTGTTACTCAAGGTAAGGACCAGAGCTCCCCCAAAAGAACCACAGCCATCCTCAGCAACAGCAATGACCAGCCTCCTTCGATAATGAGAACAGTTGAGTTCATATCAGGAAAGCCAGTGTGACAAACTTCTTCAGGAGAACCAACAGCACACCATTGTCCCCTGAAGTTCTCTTTTTATGCTATTGGCAACAATCCTCAGGTGGGCCTTCCACACTCAGCACCACACTGATTCAGTTCAACTGAGTGTTACAAGTTGACTATTAGTCAGTTAGAGTAGGAGGAGGAAATTGAGGCTGACAGACTGTGAACAGAACCAATTTGGAAAGGACCTTACATTGTGATCTTGTTGACTCCTTCTGCTGTCAAGACCACAGTCCTGGACTCTTGGATACATCACACCAGACTCAAGCCTTGGAAACCGGAGACTGTAACTGAAGATGAACAACCATCTACATACTCTTGTGAACCCACAGAAGACTTAAGATTCCTATTCAAGAAAAAAACAAAGTCTTCAGATAAGTAATGTTACTATTCGCCCTTTTACTATTCACTTCATCAATTAAAGGAGGTACTTGTGCAATTGTAAAATTGAATACTATATGCATATTCCTGATCCTTCAGCTAATATCCTAATAGTTGTTCAAGATATTAGATAGCAAATCAATGACATGTCAGATTCTAAAATTTCATGGACTTATCCTTTTCCTCCTTATGGGAAGCCATTACTAGCACCTCTTGGTGGAAATCTTTGTTAACTGTACTCTTAATAATCCTGTTATTCCATTATTTGGTCCATACATATTTGTTTCTTTTGGTTTTGTCTTCTTCAGACTTAAAGTTGTACACCTACCAAGATGAATGTCCCTGGTATCTACTGAGGGCCATTAGTTAGAACCTCTGCAGAGTATCCCTGACTGCCATTCAACAACTGCAACCCCTTTCAGCCTGAAGAAGCCAGATCCGTTATCACCCATTACCCCTGACGACAGTTTGAGTTACTTCTTCAGAACGGGGAATGTTACAGGCAACTGAGTTAGTGAGAAATATTACAGGCAGTCAGACAGGGCTAGGCCCTCAAAGGAACAGGTACAGAGGACCAGATATCTCGTGACCTTGGAAGAGACACACACCTCTTGCTGTGGGCCAGATCTCAAGACAGAAGGGGAAACAAATGCAACCACACCCTAAGTATAAGCATTAGGGATTAGGTATGGATCACCTTGAGAAACCAGGAATTACCATCCCAAACCCCTACAGAAAGTCACTGATCCGTAAGAATGTTCACTTACTATGTGACTCACTTCCCCATTTGTCCCTGATTTGGTCAATTTTACCTAAACAATTAATCTTATTGGTTGACCACAGTTCTGTCCCCCCTCAAGCCCATCTGCCTTGTGAGTTCCCGGTTTTCCCCATCAGGGTTTTATTCTATAAAAGTCACTAGAAAAGACAAAATCTTGGGCAACCCACTCAGGATTCCTTCTGTCTCTCTCTCTCACACAGAAGCTTTCTGTCTCTCAATAAATATTTCTGAGCCGGGCGTGGTGGCGCACGCCTTTAATCCCAGCACTCGGGAGGCTGAGGTAGGCGGAGCGTTGTGAGTTCGAGGCCGGCTTGGGCTACAACGCGAGCGCAAGGCCGGCCTGAGCTACATAATGCGACCCTGCCTCAAAAAACCAGGGCCGGGAGTTTGGCTCAGTGCCTTAAGCGCCTGCCCTGGCAGGGGCGAGGTTGTGAGTTCAATCCCCGGTGCCGCAAAAAAAAAATAAATAAATAAATAAATAAACATTTCTGTTCTAAAAAAAACTGACCATTATTTAATCCACCACAGGGACCCAGGTCATAATGTTATGGTTGAGACCTAAAATGCCCCTTCAGAGGCTTGCTGTATTGTAGGCTTGGTTTTTCGACTGACAAAGTCTTGTGAAGTGACTGGATCATTAGGGCTCTAAATTCTCCAGTGGATTAATCCGTTGTCGGAGTCATCATTTGATGGCAGTATTGGAAAGTGATGGAAATTTAGCAGGTGGGATCTGCTTGAAGGAAATGGATCATGGGGGCATGGCCTGGAGGATTATGTCTTGTCTGTGGCCCCTTCCCCTCTGGCTCATTCTCTCTGTCTGCTTCTTGGCTACCATGAGGTGAGCAGTTTTGTACCCTACATTCTTCTGCAATGAGGCGTTATCGTGCCATAAGCTCAGTAGCAATGGAGCCAGCAGACCATGAGCAGAAACCTTTGAAACCACAAGCTGAAATAAATTTCCTCCTTTTTAAGTTGATTTTCTCAGGTATTTTGTCACAATGACAAAAAGCCAAGTAACACAATGAGGATGATTCAATGTAGGTTTCCTCCCATTTTCTGGCAGTGTGATCTTAGGTAAACACTTTTTTTTTAGACAGTATCTCACTGTAGTTCATGCTGCGCTTAAATTCACTCTGTAGCCCACACTGGCCTCTAACTCAAGGCAGTCCTCCTACTTCAGCCTCCCAAGAGCTGGGCTTTCAGGCATGCACCACCACACCTAGATTCTTGGATAAAGTACTTTACCATTCCAAGTCTTCCTTTCATGAACCATTAAATTGGGAGAAAAGCTATGTTATAGTATATTAGAATTTGATGTCTAACACAACAGGTACTCAACTAATGTTAGATGAATGTGAATCCAAAGTCCGAAAAACTTCTAAAAGAACAAATGCATCTGTCTGAAAATGTCCTCAGAGAGAATTTATCATAGCAAATAATACATTTGATAAATTGAATGCAGCAGAAGGATTTCTTAAACATTGTTACCTAAGGCAGAAAAACAAATCTTCCTTTTTAATAAATGTTTCCCTACTTCAATATCCCATTCAATTAAATTAGGCTGAATGTTTTTGGAAGGACTTGAATATAATAATACATAAAAGTTTGTCTGTAGCTGGCCATGAGCTTTTGCTGACACTTAATGAAATTTGTTTAATTACTCCAGCAGCCCCTGTGTTGGCTGCTGTGCTGAGGTCATTGGAAAACTCAACCCTGTGGTACTTGGGATACAAGAACATCTTCTGTTGATTGAAGGCTGCACCCTGTGGAAATGTTTTAATGTGGTCCTTGAAGCATGTCCTAAGAAATGCTGTCAACACATATTCTTCCTTGTCAGGCCTTTATTCGGTCAGGAATACTCCAGAGTTCCGTCTTTCTGCCTGTGGTTTACCACATTGTCTCCCATTTGGTTTCAAATCTGGTTTAGCTGTGTTCAATGAAGCAGAGGTAGCTGAATTAGAAGGATATCAACAACACTGCTCCCTTTGAGAAAATTCTCCATCAGATAAATCACTAACCCAGTGACCATGTTCTGATACACAGAAGTTACATCCTTGCCACCTCATTCGCTTGCAGAAAAACACATTTCAAACATAGGGAGAAATGCTGCATGCCCCTTTGAACCACAGGGAAATCTGGGCTTGAACTAAACCCCTCCATAAGAAAATTCAAAAGAAACTGGAAAAAGTAACAATAAAAGAATAATTATGCAGAATTCATATTCATCTAGGTGATTTTTTAAAACAACAAATAAAAGATTTTTTACTCTAGTATTTTACACAAACTAAAAGGTCCGATATAATCCTTAAAGATCCAAAGCTGAGCTGGGTGCGGTGGTTGCTTACACCTGTAGTCCCAGGTACTTGAAAGGCTGAACTGGAAGGATCACTTGAGCCAAGGAGTTTGAGACCAGCCTAGACAACATATGAATTGGTTTCAAATATATTAAAGAATTTTCCTCACTTATAATAGAAAAAAATGTGAAATGATGTACATCTAAAATATAATTGTTCACATATCCACAAAAATCAAACACCCTACCAGCATAGTAGTGGATAAATTGAAAATCTTGTATGTTGGTTACATATTATTGTATTTTTTACATATTAGAAATTAGTAACACTCCTATAGAAGCCATTGCATAATTTCTATCAGAATTACAAATGCATATTTTTTAAACTTTAAAAAAAATTTTTTAGACAGGGCTTTGCTAAGTCTGTAAATTGCCAAGGCAGGGCTTGAACTTGAAACCCTCCTATTTTAGCTGCCCAGAGTACTGAGGTACAAGCATACAGCACCATGCCAGGCCAAATACATATATTTTTGATACTACAGTTAGATATACTTTCTGAAGATATACTCATATATGTGCAGATTAACACAAAGTATATTGATTTTTTTTTTGAGACAAGTTCTTGCTGTGCAGTTTAGGATGGTCTTGAACTAACTATACAGCCTAGGCTGGCCTCAAACTTGTCATGATCCTCCTGCCTCAGCTTCCTGAGTGCTGCAGTTACAGCCATGTACCACCAAACCCAGATAACACAAGGCATATTGTTGAAACACTTTAAAACAGTAAAAGATTCAAAACAAATAAATTATCTTTCAAGTGGGTACTGATTGAATAAAATACGGTACAATATACAGTTGAATGTTATTCAGGTGAAAAGGAAAGAAAAGACATGCGTGGTGGTGCATGCCTGTAATCCCAGCACTCAGGAGGCTGAGGCAGGAGGATTGTTGCAAGTTCGAGACCAGCCTTGGCCACAAAGTGAGCTCAAGGTCAGCCTGTACTGCATAGTGAGACCTTGTCTCAAAAAGACAAAAAAAAAAAAAAAAAAAAAAAAAAAAGGAAAAACATTTTTGTGTAACTGACCTTAGGAAAGTTCCATGATACACTGGTATTTATAGAAAGTCAAGTACATAACAGTGCTTAAATAGGCTAGTATTTATTCATAAGATGGGGCAAAATAAAGATATTTACATTAGTATTATGAGAATATTTATAACAATAATTACTTGGAAAAAGGAGAGTAGGACCACGAGAAATTCAAGGAAAGACCAGAGATGGGAAGGAAATTGTTCAACATAAAGCTTTTTAAAACTTTGGCTTTTTGAACAATATTAATATATTACCTGCTGAAAAAATTTCAGTCAAATTTTAACTAAACATTTTCCTATGTGGATTATTTAAAAATCAGCCTTTTATAGCATGAAATGATTTTGTAAGTGTATATTTGACAATTTCTTGTTTAGTTACATCACAGTAATAGCAACTATATTTCAATTAACAACATTAACTGCTGTCTCATTTAACTTTATTTTAGATGTTGTAAATCTGATCCAACATACCTCTTCAAAAAGTTAGAAAAATTTTTAAGTAACTGATGCAAACACCTCACAAATGTTTGAATAATGTCAGTAACATGGTAGGTATGTAAATATGTAGTCAGAGTAACATTTATGTATTGGAAATAATAGGAAACATACTGTTAACAAAAACCAAAACAAAATGAAATACCCATGAAGAAACTTCACCTGCTCATGTTAGAACTCCAGGGCAAGAATGCTGGTAACAGGGGAAACTAAGGCATGTCTGGGATATGGGTTGTATGGAAAATCTCTATACTTGTTAATATTGCTATGAACTTAAAACTGCTATAAAAAAATTAGGTTTATGTTAAGAAAAAAGAATTCCAGGGCAAAAAGGAGGTATTCCTGGGGATGAGGACCAAATGAATCCCTCAGCTCTAACCTCTGAGGCTGTTGCTCGAAATCTCTGCACTCGTATTTAAGTTTAACGTAAAATTTATTATGCTGTTGTAATTTTAACAAAGTTTCCAAGTAGCTTGAATACATTTAATCTCTCTTGACATTAAGGGAGGTACAGGAAAATAAATGGAGAAATAGATGCTATATTGTATATGCATAAACAATGCATCTTTATGAAGTAATTAGGGTTAATTTTTAGACAACATTGTGCTGTCTCAATACTCTATCACAAAAAATACCCTATCACAAGGTTTAAACTTGTCAAACAACCAACATATCCCCAAATCATTGATTCTTGTGCACATATAAATGGTATATATTTGAACAATGCTATATTTCTTGACAACCAAAAAAAAAGAGTACTTTGAAATTAGAACTTCTGCTCTTGAAAAATTAGTAGCTCTCTTGCAAAAGAGAAGGGAACCAATCTAATGGAGGGAAGCAGAAGGAAGAGGAAGGGGAGGGGAGGAAAAGAAAAACAGAATGAAGATGTGTGATGGTTTGTGCCAACTCCCTACAACGACGGTACTGCAAACGTGTTCTAATAAATTTATTTAATGTAATGACCTGGTCTATGGAGAAAAGTTGCATGTTGCTGTCACTGTAGCCCAGTGGTGCAGAGCACAGGATTTTGTAGTAAGACACAAGTAGTTTAAATCACTGTGCGTATGACTTTGGGCTTTTTGTGGGAACAGTGTCCTATCACAGAATGGGTTCCTCATGGGGATATTTAAATAATAGATGTAAAAAGGTTGGCACAGACATCTACTTAAACTCAGAGAAAGAGGACTATTTTCATCTGAATCCTCTGTTCTTTAAATGTCTCTCTCTACATTCTTGTAGGTTATATGTTTTAAGAGAAAACGAAAATAAGAAGAACTCAAGATATGCAGAAAAATAGGGAAGTCAGCAGTTTCTGAGGAACAATTCATGGGAGATGAAACAGTCTCTCCTAGTCAGGGCGCATCGCACCAAAGGAGCCCACAGAAGTATAGAAACTCTATGAGAGAAATCCACAGATCAGGCCGGGCACAGTGGTGCATGCCTGTAATCCCAGCACTCAGGATACAGAGACAAGAGGATCACCATGAGTTCGAGAGTAGCCTGGGTTACATAGTGAGTTCAAGGCCAGCCTGAACTACATAGCAAAATTATCTCAAAATGAAAGAAGAATTCAGTGAATTCCTAGATCTTATACCCTGTGAACATGCAAACACTTCTAGAAGGAAAGTAACCCATTAACATTTAGCATCACACTTTAAACAAATATTACTTTAATAGCTAACCACGTGATTCACCTTAGAGAACAGTTTCTGTTGGTGAAACAGAATCTTGATGTGCCATTTCAGGTGTGGAAAATCGTTAAGACAAGTTTGCATGAGGCAGGAGTGAGACAAAGAGCAAAACTTTCCTGCAAAAGACATAAATGAGGATTTGTGGGGTTAGAGGAAGGAGCTAACCACAGCAAAAGAACAGACTTAGAAGTCAGGAGAAAGGCAGTGCCAGGTCCTCCCTTCTGGCCAAAGAAGACTGCAACTCTCTGGTGGCAGGGATAGCCAATGGCTTTTGAAAACAGAAGTATCTAAAATTCACTGGAAGGAAGATAGCCTCCTTAATAAATGTTGCTGGGAAAGTGGCTATCTATATGACAAAAATTGAACCTAGACTCATATCTCTCACCACACACTAATTTAAAATCTAAGTGAATCAGAGATCTAAATATTAAAACAGAAGCACTAAATCTAAACACTATTTTATATACAATAGAGTACTACTCTGCCATAAAGAAGGATAAACAAGTCATTTGTAAGAAAATGGATGCACCTCAAGGCCATAGTCTTTTTTTTTTTTTTTTTTTTGCGGCACCAGGGATTGAACTCACAACCTCGCCCCTGCCAGGGCAGGCGCTTAAGGCACCGAGCCAAACTCCCAGCCCTGGTATTTTGAGGCAGGGTCGCACTATGTAGCTCAGGCCGGCCTTGCGCTCGCGTTGTAGCCCAAGCCGGCCTCGAACTCACAACGCTCCGCCTACCTCAGCCTCCCGAGTGCTGGGATTAAAGGCGTGCGCCACCACGCCCGGCCTCAAGGCCATAATCTTAAGTGAATTAAATCCGGCACAAAAGTTTAAATATCACATTGTTTCTCTTGTGTGAGAAGCCCAAAGGATAAACAAGAAGCATAATGTATGATAGATATTGGGAAGTAGGAAAAACTTGTTCAAATGGGAAGCGAACAAGGAAGAGAGAAGGGAAGGGAAAGACAGGAAAAAGGAAAAAATAAAAGAAGGAAAAAATGGAAACAAAGCTTTTGTAAATAAGGAGGGAAGAAGGGTTGAAGAGAAGGGAGGGCAGTGCAGAAAAAAGGCTCAAGATAGAGGCTGGGGATATGGCTTAGTGGCACAAGCGCCTGCTTGGCAAGCACAAGATTGTGAATTCGATCCCTGGCACAAAAAAAAAAAAAAAAAAAAAGACTCAGGATAAATTATGTACAACCCAAGAAGTCAAAGAGGAAAACATCACATCTCTGCCTGGAAGGGCAGCTGACCAATAGCTCTGTGGATGTGGAGAAGGGAGTTTTATTACCTGGATAATGTTAAAGGTTATATTTTTAAAAATTTAATGATAACCTTCATAGCTTGTACCTGAGGTTTGTTGGTTTGTTTCACTAGGGAATTAACCCAGGAATTTCACACTGAGCATGTCTCCAGCCCTTTTTTTAAAGTTTTGAGATGGGTCTCACTAAGTTCCCCAAGCTGGGCTGAAACTTGTGACTCTCCTGTCTCAGCCTCCTGAGTAGGTAGGATTCCACGTAAGAGGAGGGTGTGTCATCGTGTGTCACATTGGGAATCTCTACAATAAAGATTTTTCAATTAAAAAAATATATATTATGTACAGACACAAATGCCCTATAATAAGTCTGATCAATATATATGACAGAAGCCGGGCATGGTGGCGCACGCCTTTAATCCCAGCACTCGGGAGGCTGAGGTAGGCGGAGCGTTGTGAGTTCGAGGCCGGCTTGGGCTACAACGCAAGCACAAGGCCGGCCTGAGCTACACAGTGCGACCCTGCCTCGAAAAAACCAGGGCCGGGAGTTTGGCTCAGTGCCTTAAGCGCCTGCCCTGGCAGGCGTGAGGTTGCGAGTTCAATCCCCGGTGCCGCAAAAAAAAAAAAAAAAAAATATATATATATATATATATATATATATATATATATGACAGATATGTACTAATAAAAAATATAAAGTTAAAAAATTAAAAGAAGTCAGCAAATTAAATAACATTGTCATAAGTACAGTAGTTTGTGCAACTTTATGACTCTAAACCTTACATAGATCCCACACATGGCCCTAAACAGGCTGGTCTTTAGGTAAAGGTAATATACAGATAGAAAACACCTGTAGTAGTGAAAGGGGCAGAAGATACCGAGTAAGGTAAATACACATTGGAAGAGACTTCCAGAAACAGAGAGGTAGAATCCAAACATCTAGATCTGGAACATGAGCTCCCCCAGGAACTCAGAAAGACTAGGGAAGGTGTGACAAAACTCACCTCCTTTCTCACCGCAATTAAGTCTCCGAGAAAGGGTTGCCCTAGCTGTATGGTGGCTTCACTAACACTCCTTCCTCCAAGCTGACAGCTGGGGAAAAGCTAAAAAGCAAAATCCAGGAGGCCTATTATCCAGGGTTACCAGGAGAAGGGCAGCACGGAAGTTCAGCATTAAATGAGAAAACTAGACATAGATGATATATATCAGGGGCCTGGAGACACCTGAGCAGAAGGAAGTTCTCAATAGAGAAGGGCATTCATGGCTTGTGCAGCCTTGTAGAGATTACGAATTAACAACTTAAATACTATTCATCTAAATTTAAATGTGCATATATGTTATGTGAGTGAGTGATGGTTATAGTTTGTGCCCAAAGCCTCATGCAGTCATGGGGCAAGCTTCTAAAATCTGTGGTTGATTCATGATCCAATGCTGGGATTGAGGGTGTAGTGCTACATTCATCTTAGGACAGGTAGTCTGCATACAGTGTAAGGGAGGGAATGAGGTTTGCCCTTAATCTCTCTTGTTGTCTTTGCTGTTTTCCACTGCCATGAAACTGTTGCCACCTGCCATGTGCCACCCTGTCCTGGAGCCAGCTGATTATGGACTGAAACCTCCACAAATTGTGAGCTAAATAAACCTTTCCCCTTTAGCTTTGGGTATTTTGTCCCAGCAATGAGGAAAGTAACTAAAACAGAGACAAACATCAGATTACCTGTGATATATTCTTGAGAGGAGAGTATTCAATCTATGACATGATGAATACAATAGGGGAAAAATAGAATAAAAAAATGAAAATGGTCCTTTTTCCTCCCAGCAGTATTTTAAAAGAGTCAAATTAAGACATGAAATGATCATATCAGCCTTAATTCTTTTCAGTTATTAATTGAACACCTTCTTGGAAACATGCAGATAAAAGTCCCACCTTGGAGAATTTGAGATAAGAGTGAACGGAATGGAAGAGAAATTAGCCAGTTCACATTCGTGACCATTGTGAGTTTGTTCAAAGATTCCGACAGATGCATAATATTACGTTGAGCCCTTTAATGCATTCCGATGTTGGAGGACCTTACAATCATAAGGCTTGTATTTAGGTCTACGCTTATCTTTGTACATAGTTAAGACCATAAAATTAGATGAACAGCAAAAGGCTATTGTGAAATAAGATAAATGAGAGTCCCATGTGTTATAAAAAAAGTTCAAGCTGCTCCTATGATGAAAAATACATAGATATACATATGTACTATAGATTTCCTAAGTATAATAGGTCCCATAATGCATTCATTTATAAGCATATTAATATGATGAAAGAAATGATGAAATTTGGTTCTTTGCCTGCAGAAAGACTTGTTATAAATAGTGAAACTGGTGAGATGTCGAGTGATCCTAAAAATAGGTAAGCTTCCACTGTAAAACCCATCACCTACAGGAAATAATGAGAGAAACACAGCTTTACTCTGTGGAAAACATCCACCAAGGCATAGCCTAAGTAATTCCCTTCATTTGACCATAAACCCATCAAAACTTTATGGAATGTGGTTATTCTACTCATGCAGTACCTGTGTTCAGTTAGCCACACATGCTGTAGCCCTCTGAAATAATAAGAGAGACAGATAGGCAGACTTTCACAGGCCCTGCTCTCTAGTAGGAATTTGAGTATCAATTTAAATCTTCAGAATCCTGAGGAATTTCCTACTGAAATCAACAGTTGCCAACACAGACTGACCTAGAAATACATTATAGCTTACTCCTCTAAGGCATCTCAAATTTTTTTTAATCTAATGATTTAAAATGAATCACTTTATCCATTGAAGAATGAATCCAAGAGGATTATAATCAGATATATTGATTCTAAGAAGCTGATTATCAGCTATAGAAGTAAGAGAACAGTCCTTTAATGAGATTGACACAATATCAATGTGTGCTATAAAAACCTCATAAGTTTTTTGATCACTATGATGTCATGCAAACTCTACCTATTTGATACCACTACATTCACCCATCTTTTCTTTTTCTTTGCATTTTGTACATGGCTTGATACTTGGTAATCCACAGCCCTTGAGAGCAAACTGTCACCCAGTGCAGTGCTGCACACCTTTAGTCCTAGAACTTAGGAGGCTGAGGCAGAGGAATTGAAAGTTTGGTGCCAGCCTGGACTACATGGCAAGTTTGAGCCTGCTTAAATGACATAGTGCAAAGGAAGTCAAGAAGGCAGAAAGAAAGAGAAAGAAAATAAGGAAAGAAGGAAGAAAGGAAGGAAGGAAGGAAGGAGGAAGAAGGAAGAAAGGAGGGAAGGAAGGAAGGAAAAGAAACTTTCAATGGTTATAGCCAAACTATGCACAATTTTCTCTTATACAATAAATCTAAAATATAAAAAAATAAGTGAGCAAAATTAAGGAGAGATGGAAGAAACTAAGAAGGCAGACTTTTGGAGATGTGGAGAAGGATCAGGGGAAGGGAGAGTTCGAAATGATCAAGACATGCTACATGTTTGCACCAATTCCCCAAAACGATATCACTGTTATGTATTGCGTACATATGCAAATAAAAAACAAAGAAATTCCTAATGTCATTTCTCTAGGCAAACTAAATGTCTCAATTTTCAATGTGCTCTAGACTACATAAATACCATTTAAGTAAAATTTTGCTTATGCTTTCAAAAATATAAAACTGAAAGTTATAGGCAATAAACAATTCACTTAGTGCCAAATGTTACATATTAATAATACACATTAATGTAAGTTAACACTTATGGAAATTCCCAAATAAGATCTTGAAAATTCTGATACCTCAGTCCTCTCCCATAGTGCACAATACCATTAGAGCTTTCAAGGACATAGACGATTCAGTATGTTAAAGGGGGTAGGACTAGAGCATTCTTTTACCAAAAGGGATAATGTAATCCCAGCACTCAGGAGGCTGAGGCAGGAGGACTGCTTCAAATTCAAGGCAGCCTGAATTACAGAGATCTTGTCTTAAAAAAAAAAAAAAAGGCAAAGTTGCTCAGTTTGTAGGTCAGCTATTTTTTTTTTAAAAAACTCTCCCCTGTGATTTTTGAAGTTTTTGAAGGTGCAGAACCATTAATTCAAACCAATGTTAGAAATTCACTTTGCAAGGTGTAACTGACCAGGTTGGGAAGATTAGAATGAGGAGCTGATTTAGCAGAAACCTCCCAAATCTTAGTCTTGAACCGTTCCCCACGACTCCTGTGAGGAGAAAAGACTCAGTGTGGACTCTGGGCACAAAACTGACCTTGACTTGTCTATTTTTAATTGTATTTTTCAGAAATAAAAGTGTGTAGCTTGAAATATCTAAGCCAAGCCATGCTTTGGAATAAAAAAAAAAGTAAGCAAAAATCTCTACAGTTATGTAACAAAATCTGAACTTTTTGCAGGTGCACGGAGATGGAACCTAGAGCCTTCTTACTGAGCTATATCCCTACCCTTTAAAAAATTTTTAAGACAAGGTCACAATTGTTAAGTTACCCAGGCTGACTCAGATTTGTGATCTTCCTGCCTCTGCCTCCCAGAGTGCTGAGATTACAGTCGTGCACCACCATGCCCAGCTCTGAGCATAAATTTTGACAAAGCTAATTAAAACATGTAGGTTTAACCTCTCCTGCTCTGGTCATAGCCTGAGTACCTTTAGTTTTTCTTTGTCCACTGGTGTCCAGCTGCCTTCGCTGAGGCCACCTGACCATCTGCCCTTTAGTGAAAGAAGGCATAGTTTTCGTGTGCTCACATATTTTTGTACTTCTTCAATCAAAAGTTTAAAAGTAAGGTTGTACTGACATGCAAACTGTTTCTGCCTTCAATTCACAACTTTAGACTAATTTCACTCTACTGGATGGAAGGGACAAAAATCTAAGTCTACAGTTATTGGTGTGATTGGAATTTTTGCTACAGGTGAACAGATATTGCCATCTACTGTTGAGAAAAAATAAATGGTCAGGGCAAAATTTTTCAGCCTTATTGAGGTTTTGACAGACAGTAAATTTTAAGTAGGGGAAAAACAGCCTAATGATAGTTTCTTCTCTCTTACAACTGTTTAATATTTATGAAGTAATCTGAGAGTTAAATAGAGCAGAAGATGTAATAAACTAGAAAATTTTCTTTCCTGGAATTAGAAAAAAATCTTATGCATAATTATTTTTGCTTTGATTAAAGGTTGAAAACAAATCATGTTTCATTGCTCTCCATTTGACCTACCATATTAGCAACTACAACAAAGGAGAAGAAATGAAGTAATATGTCTCTGTATAAATGACCTTAACTTCATTTCAAAAGTTAACCTGATATTGGTCAATTTACTTTCTTTCTTTTCCCATAAAATCACTGAAAGTGCACAAAATCAGTTTTAACTTTAGGCTCACTTACAAACTTGTTTTCTTCAGAAAAAATAGGATAGTTGCCTAAATTTAGCCTTCTTAACTGCATATTTAAGCTAAAATATAGGAAAAGCCACATTAGAGCAAAAAACTACCATCTAAGTAATGTGTCTAAATCAGAGAATCCAGCCTCACTCAAACTCTCCCGCTAGTAATGGCAGACAGAATTCTGAGTCTCCAGATCAATCAGTGGAGAAGAATGACCTGTCTCTGCTCTGGTGGCTGGTGTTGAACTGGAGGAAATGATTTGCTGGCTGAAATTCCAAGGGTTTCTTTTTTTTCATATTTAAAAAAAACTATTTTCCCTGTTAAAGAATATTTATTTAACTCTGTCAACCAAGTAGCACATCCCGTCTTGTGTCAGCTATCACACAGCAGGGAGAAGCAGATGCCCAGTGTGATCTGTGGATGGTGCACAACAATCCCCCAACACGAACGTCTGTGAAGAGAAAGGAAAGAGACCTTTAATCTTTGCTGTGTGTTAGGCCAAGTATGAAAGCTCTTACACACCATGAACTGTGGATGGTGTGTGTGCATATGTATGTACAGAGAAGCTGGTGTTTAAAAAAAAAAAAGTATTTTCCTAATACGTACTAATAAAAATAAATATTAGTTAGTTAATTCTAGTTCCAATCATTACCTTTTTCTTTCAGTACTGGGGATCAAACCCAGGGGTAATTTACCACTGAGCTCATTACCAGACATTTTTATTTTGAGTCAGGGTCTCACTAACTTTCTCAGGTTGGCCTTGAACTTTTGATCCTCCTACCTCAGCTTCCTGAGTAGCTGTGACTACAGGTGCACACCATCAACCTTGGTTCATTATGACTTATTTTACTGGCTCCTTTAGTGTATTCATTCAGGTGTTCATAACTAACACTGGTATAACATTTCCTGTTTATAAAACATCCTCAATCATGTACAACTTATTTTCCCACTTAACAAAAGCCTAATAAATACTAACAACATGCGCAGCTCTCACAAACATCAGAAACACAAAGTTAAAAGGAAACCATCTCATCCTTCATGTCGCTTCACAGTTTAAGCTAGGCAAGAGAGAAGCAAACCTCTCAGCTGTATTTGAAAAACAATGTTAAAAGAACTATGATAGAAGAATGAAAGTGCACTATGTGAAATAAAAGACAGCAAACTGGTTTCTGCTCAGAAGGGTGCTGCAGAGATCTAGGAAGGTGTGAGAGATACAAAATTAGATAGCACATGACCCAACAAACAAGGGACACTTCCTGAGAGTCACAGGTCCTTGTTGGATGTTCTATGCTCCATGGGCATCGACAAGCAAACGTGGTGAGGAAATGCCATGCAGAGGCACTCCAGGGATATATGCTTAGGGTCATGCAGGAAAATATAAAATAAAAGCAATGGGAGAAAAACTGATAAGCAGAAAAGTAGAGCACACAATCCCTTGAACTCTCATCCCCCATCTATAGATGGTCCACATGCCCATGGCTAACATTCCAGTGGAGAGGGGCTCTGTGTCACACTGCCCTAGGGAATGGAAAACATCTATGTCCCTGTGACACAAACACCCTTGCTCAGGGAAGTGGCCTTAATAGACAGACAAGGTTTCTGGTTCAGTGGCCATATCAGCTGGCCATGATGCTGTGGCTGGCTCAGAGATGTAGCAGAGCACTGATAGCCTAGGAAAAGATCGAAATTCAAAATTCCAAGCACTGTTTCTACTCAATGTGTATCATTTTTGCACCATCATAAAGCCAAGGAAATCACAAAATAAAACTATCAAAAACTGGGAACCTGTAGATCTGTTGCTCCTAAGAAGAGCACCACACCAAGATGTTAGTGAGAAAACTTTGAGTGCTTTTGGGCAGAGAAGTCATAGGCTCTGATTTATATCTTAAAGAGGTCGTCAGCACTGCAGAAGATGGGTAGAGGAGGGGATTAAAGGGACCGACCCAGAAAGAGACAGAAGTTGAGAGGGGCAGTAAGCCAGGAGAGATGCCACCCAGCAATGGAGTGGACAGGACTTAGAGGTTGCTCAGATCAGAAGGGAGGGAAAGAACAGGGCCTAAGACTACTTTGTCTCTACAGAGTGATAAGATGAATTGGGAAAAGAGAAATACAGAAGATGACGAGACGATGAAGCTAGTTTTTTTTTTTTTTTTTTTTTTTTTGCGGCACCAGGGCTTGAACTCACAACCTCGCGCCTGCCAGGGAAGGTGCTTAAGGCACTGAGCCAAACTCCCAGCCCTGGTTTTTTGAGGCAGGGTCGCACTATGTAGTTCAGGCCGGCCTTGTGCTCGCCTTGTAGCCCAAGCTGGCCTCAAACTCACAACGCTCCACCTACCTCAGCCTCCCGAGTGCTGGGATTAAAGGCGTGCGCCACCACGCCGGGCTTGATGAAGCTAGTTTTGAAAACTTTTTATTTTGAATTTAGATTCACAGTGAAGTTGCAAAAGATAACCCAGAGAAGTCACATGTACCCTTTGTCTAGTCCTCCTCCACACATGATAGGGACATCTTATGGAACTGTAGCACCATATCAAAGCCAGGACATTCACATTAGTACAGTGCATGTTTGTGTGTGTGTGTTTCCTTGTCATTGTATTACATATGTAGATATGTATGACAAGTAATATGGTCAAGATGCAAAATGATTTCATCTACCTTTTTAAGTTAAATCCAACCACCCACTTCCCTCCAACATCCTTTCTCTGGCAATACCTGATCTGTTCTCCATCTCAACAATTTTGTCATTTTGAAGATGTCATATTAAATGGAATCATATAGTGCATAACCTGGTGGGACAAGCAAATGCTTTCATATTTAATCATATAATTAAAATTGAAGCATGATGCCTAAGATGTAGCCATTGGTTGTACTACACTGAGGTTTTTTCCTGTTTAGTCTAAGTAATAATTCAAGGTGTGGCCATGTTGTGGTTTCTTTAACCATTCACTCACTGAAGGACATTTTGATTGTTTCCACTTTGGGGTTACTAAAAATAATAGCCCTGGGTTCTATCCCTAGCAGCACTGCAAAAAAAAAAAAAGAAAGAAAGAAACAACATGGGACAAGGGGAAGTTGAAAAGGTAGAGGTTACATTGCTTAAGGGAGATCGTGCTTATTCTCAATTTTATCCTATATAAAACATAAAATTCAACAATTCACCCTTCCTGTGAGCCAACAGCAGCCATGTGGGGCCTGGAAAAGAAACAAGAAGCCAGCGTGCCATTCCCATGAGCCAGCTGGTGTGCAGGATGGGAAACAGGAAGAGCCCCCTCCCCTTCCCAACTGACTGATTAGGAAGATCACAGGCTGAGCTGATAGCAACTGAAGTACAAAAACAATTTAATTCTTGTATTGTTTGATTGACTTTGCAGGCCTAAAGCTTGTAGTCTGAGCATCTATTTAGAGGGTAACAATATGCATATAGCAACTACAAGAGGTTTCCTTCTGTCCTGTTTTTGAAATCCAATATTGTTCTCACTGTTTTCTTTTGTTTCTGTTTTCTTGCTTTGTTTTCTTCAATGTTCTTTTTTGATTGGTTTTGTTCTGTTCTGTTTTATTTAATTTTATTATGTCTGATGGTATGGGTAGCAATTTTGAAGATAATAAGAGGCATTATGGCAACCATTGTTGATTTCCTATTATCCTGTTTTGAACTCCTGTATCACTTTCACTGTTTTGTTTTGATTGGCTTTATTCTGATTTTGTTTGGTTTTATTTTCTTTAAAATAAAATTATGTATACATATATATATATATGTAATGCAGGTACTAATAGCTATAATACAGTGGTTTTGTACTAATAATGGCAAGATAATCACTTTAAATCACTTGATAAAAGGTAGTTTGTATATCAGAAGAACAAAGGAATGCTTGCATGTGACATAGGTTCCAAATTCACAGGGGAAAAAGAAGCCATAAAACCAAGCATAGTGGCTCATTCTTGTAATTCCAGCACTTAGAAGGCTGAGACAAGAGCATAGTGAGGTCGAATTTTGCCTGAGCAACTTAGTGAGACTCCACTTCAAAACAAGGGGTGGGAAAGGGGATGGTGATGTAGCTCAGTGCAAAGGTCCTGGGTTCAATCCTCAGAAGAGGATTGCATGAAGAGGAAGTAGGAGGAGGAGAGGAGTAAGAGGAGGGGGAGAAAGAAAGAGGAGGAAAAGGGAGAGAAGAAGAAGGGGAAAGGGAGGAGGAGGAAGAAAGAGGTGGTGATGATCTATGTCTGATGGCCAGTTTCCTTTTCTCTTGCTCTTTTCTTTCCTGAGGGTAATCCCTTTTCTAGGTTTGCTTACTACCTTCCTCGAAACAATCCCCAATTTGCCTCTTTTCTTCTCTTCTCTCATATCCATTCCATAAAATCTCTACCATTGATCTATCTATAAACTATAACCCAAATGAGTTCCCTTTTCTTCTTCCTTTATCTACTATCTAAGTCCCTTTTCTCTACCCATTTTACTCTGATGTAACACCCTGCTCATTTTTCAGGACACTGTAAGTACTGTATATATTTACTAGTTTATTTGTCACTACCTGCCTTCTCTAGTTTACTGCCTGTACTTGGGGACAATGATATTTTGTAATCCCAGTGCCCGACATTCCTAGGATGATGCTGAACATAGCAGGTTCTCAATGAATATTTATTAGATGAATGGATGTGTAATCAAACAGAAAAAATAAACATCCCGCAAAATGCTTGGAAAATACTGTTTTAAATATGTGAAACAAAGAATACTATGATTGGATCTTTGAGCCTTATTTAAAAATCAAAATCTGAATTCCTGAAGCAAAAACCAAAATAAGGTCAAAGTTAGTGTGAGGAAAGGTAAAAATTACAGGTGGAAAGTACAGAGAAATTGTAAATTCAGATGATTCACTCTATTCTCCTTTGATATTGGTTTCTTGAATAAACTTGTTTTAATGCC